>VYXD01004729.1:98547-118223 GCA_013397195.1 Hylia prasina | reverse complement strand
CGGGCCCTGGATGCCGGAGGATCCCCTCGGCTTATTGTCACCCCTTTCTCTTTTTCTGGCCTGAACGGCCTCCCTGCCCAGGGAGGCGGTGGAGTCGCCGTCCCTGGAGATGTTTAAGGAGAGGCTGGACGCGGCACTAGTGCCGTGGTCTAGTTGACATGGTGGTGTTTGGTCATAGGCTGGACTCGGTGAATCTCAGAGGTCTTTTCCAACCGGAGCCTGTGGTTCTGTGTTCCTGCTCTTTGGGGCAGAGGTACTCATGTAGACAGCGCCGAGGCGTTTACTTCTGTAAAACACATTGGCATGGTTGTTGAAAGATTAAATGGGGATGGAAGGCTGTGATGTATAGGGTTGTATTTTTTAATTTTGCTTTTGCAGGTGTTGTCGTGGATCATGTAACGTTGAACCTTCCAAAGATTAGAAGCAGCATGGTAGGCAGGACAAGCATAGTTCTAGTTCTTATTGATACGTGATACTGTAATAATTTATTTATTGAGCCGTATTCTGTTTTTTTTAAGAAGGCTTACTTCTTCGAAGTGTCATTTGTCCTATGGCTTAAAATGATTTAAGATCAGAATCCTTTATGAAGTTGTTTGGTGATACGTTTTTGTATGTGTTTGAATAGTTCTTCAGGCTGTTGACTATCTTGACTGTCTCTAGTGGTAGTAACCATATCCCTGCTATTATGTTCAGGAGGCATGATTGTGTACTGGCTTTGCGGAGGCTTAGACTGTAGCATCTCCATAACTGTGAAGTAACTTTTTTTTGTTGACCCATTAGTGTTTTTGCACTGTTAATAAACTAGCTCTGTAGAAAAAAGATCCGTATGTCACTAACAGCTTTTGTTCCTTGTTCATAAATGGTTTTTAAACTGTGTCACTTGTGAGAGTATTGGTGGTGGGTGGTGGGTAGGGTTAGTTGTCTCCTTGTGAGTCCAGCCCTTGGAACAGAAAGATAGACTTCTTACCAGTTGTGTGCCTCTGTGTTCAGGTTCTCCTCACAGCTGTGTGTTGCTAATAAGATGTTGCTTTGCTGAGTGGTGGTGGTGAAAGGTTGTTTGCTGCCTGTACATGGTGCAGTAATGCCAAGAACTGCATGGGAATGCCATAGCCTAGGCAATATGTACACTTTCACCTTGAAAACCAGTAACTGCATTGCAATGTCAAACTGAACAGAACAGGACAAAATTGCTGATTTTCTTTCATAACTCAGAGTTGGTCCATTATATGTAAAGGTTAAGCATTTGGAGCAATTGAAAAAAAAAAGTTTTGTGGGATTATTAAGAAGGTGCCAGCTGCTTTTGTTGTCAGTTGCTTGCATGGAGAATGAGGCTCTTGTGTGATGTTTTCTGCATTGTTCAGGATTCAGATCACTGCTTCTATAATTCTCTTCTACCATGCTGTCTCATAAAGTGGTTTTTTATCAGTAACTTTGTTTCTTTTCTTCAAGCTGTTGCAGGAATTGTAAAATTTCTTTTAAATTGTGGATGAAGAGGGCATAAATAGAGGACTTAATTTGTAATTGGCTGTCTGTGTAGGAGATGTTTAATTCTCAGATACAGAAAAGGAAGTGAACTGTAAATCAAAGTGATTCTACACTTTGCTGTGAGAGAATCCTTGCGAGGGATTTGACACAGTATTCAAAATGCTAATGGCAATTCTCCCCTAAATAGTAACTATTTGAAAATAACATATTGCTTTGCTTCTGTTACGTACATTCAATCATGTATACTTCCTTAAGTGTCAGTCTTCTCTGTGACAGCATGCCTGTAAAAGATGAGTTCTACTCCTCCTCACATAAAACAGCAGAATTGCTTGCAATCTACCCAGTTCTCTTCCGTGCAGTAGAGCTGATGATTATATTACTTTGGAAAAAAAAAATGATAACCTTAGCTTAGTTTGAAGAAACTTTAGATGAATTTTCGTATAGATTCAGGCTGGCATGCCTGTCAGAAATCTGGTTCATCTCAGCGGTTGGTGTCTGTTGCGGCTATTAGCAATCCCGTTCGCTCTTTTTCTCTCTCTCTTTCCTCCCGGCTTTGGGAAGAGAAGGAGGAGGGAATTTAGCTGCTCCCTGATGTCTGCCTGCACTGTACAGTGTGAGCTCTTTTAATGTAGGATAGTAGTAGCTGGACACTCTGACCTGTAGACTAACTCTGTCTCTGCTCCCTCCCCTGCCATAAATGACAGGTCAAAGGATATTGTTGCTTCAGGGACTTCTGGTGCTATAACTAAAAATAGAGTCTCTAGGAATTAAAACTACTTCTCCTGGGAGACTGCTTGTCCTCCTTGGTAATTGAGGCTGCAGGTCTTCTGCCTTGCCAAAAGATTTATGTTGGACAGAAATACTGTTGCTTGTTACCCAGAGAAAAACAAAATGTAGCAGACTTCTTTCTAGAAAGCAAAAGTGAGGAAAAGATTCTCCTATCAGGGCAGGATAGGGGAGGAAAAGAAACACCACCAAGCCTCAGTGTGTTTTGTATTTGCAGTCACAGTTCACTGCGGAAATATATATTAAGCTTTGAGCTCATTCTCTGTGAAAAGATTGAACCTGTGGAATGCTGAATGTGGTAAAGCAGTGGAGGCTGCCTTCATTAGAACAGAATTGCAGATTGCTCTTTGGTGTGTAAAGAGCAAGGCAGAAGGTTCACAGCCAGAAGACAGTTCAATTATAGATTGGGTCCGGACATCAGGATGTGGTCTGTGTGCTTCGGTTCCTCATGTGAACTTCATTGATCTGTTGTATGTGGTGATCCAGGAATTGTTCTTCTGAGCCCAGTCTGGAGGAATTTATTGTAGATTGTTATACCACGTTGAATCTTCAGCAGCTCTGTCTCTTGAAAGTGTGTAATCATCTTTAATCTGTTTCCAGTATGAGCCCTGTAGGCCTATGCAAGAGGACCAGGTGATCATTTGCAACAGCCCAGAGCGTGGTAGTGCATAAAAGTAGGGGGAAAATCAGGTAACACTAACATTAAGCTCTGTCTTACCTGGTCACAAGGTTGTCCTTTTTATTCTGTCAAGACTGTTGCATGCACACTGAGCATTTCAGAGAACCAGACTAGGAGTTCAGGGAAAATTCTTGTGATTTCTGGATGTTCTGTGTTTCTGTTTATTCACTTCTGGTGGTTAGTCAGGACTGGTTTTGAATCTGTCACGCAAGTCTATCAAGTACTTTATTTTCCCTCTTAGACATTTAAATATTTCTGTGGTTTCAGTTTCAAGTTGAACACTGGTAGTCAAAAAAGCATAAATGAACAATCTTCAAATACAGCACTAAAGATGAGCTTTTTTCCTCAGCCTCAAAAGAAGCAAACCAAAACAGCGAGACAAAAAACCCCTGAAGAATCTAAACAAACTTCCAGATTAGTCTTGAGTGACTCTCTTAGTGTTCCTGGAGGTGTTTGATTTATCAGTCCCTTCTATTTACAAACAAAGTAAGAAAACTGCCTGAACTGGGAGAGTTCTCTGTAACTCCCAGAGAAGCTTGGGCGGGATTAAAATAAGAAACTAAAATGTACCATCAGATGGACAGTGACCATCTTGAATGTTCCAGTAGGTATTTCTAGATTAATTTGATCAGTAGCAGTAACTTCAGAGCCTTGTTTGCTAAAATGCACAGTGTTTTGTAGTTAAGGCCTTCTAAATTACTCTAGAGACCCTAACAGGAATCAAAATATAGACTTCTGAATCTGTACAGGGGAGGATCTGTTCGTGGTACACGTGTACCAGGTCCTGCAGGGGAAACAGAGCTTCTGCATTATCATCAGACGCCCTCAAGGACTCTTCCTCCATCAGAAGAATTTAGAAGTAAATAGATCCCAGCCCAGGGGGCTCACCTGTGCCAGCAAGTTCAACACCATTACCTGTCAGAGTTCTCTTTTGGGAAGTCTTATTTTTCTTCAGCTGTCTAACTTTAAATTATGGTGCCTTGGAAATCTCTCAGGGGGTATCCAGCTCTGTTTCTTTCTGATTCTTTTCCATGTGATGCAGAAGGCAAAACAAGAGGAAAATATTGTCTTTTGCAACTTGGAAGTTTAGTATATAGAGGGAATTTACACTTACAATAATCTTTCGGAGGAAACTGCTGGGATACTCTGCCATCCAACTCTACACTTGATTTATTTGAAGACACCATCAACCATTTCAACTGCTTGGAGCTCACTGGTGATACTGCTCAAGTTCTCCTTAATTCCTCAAAATTGGGGCAAGGTTCTTCCACTTTTTTGTTTTTTGTGTTCTTTTGTTCCATTATGAAACAAAGGTGATGATGATAATAATAATAGTAATAAAGACCCTAGCTCTTAATACAGAATTTCTCATCACATAGGGAATATTGTCAAGTCTAGTGATGTGCTACAGCCCCCCTTGCATTTGAGCATACTTGAATGACTGCTAATCTGGGTGAAATACTTTTTTAAAGAGATCTTTTCCTTTATTTATGTGATCTTAAGATCATTCATGAGGTGCCTTAAGCATTTGAGAAAACAGGATAGGAGAACTGTTAGATTTGAGTTCAGTGTTTCATACTAACAAAGGCTCTAGGCTGCTGTGAGCTCCATTTATCTGCTAGCATAATCAGAGTATGTCAAATACCCCTTCTTACTTACCAAGCTTCTTGCCAGACTGTCAAAATGCTGTTAATTGATATTTCCAGGCTCTGATGAAGCACATCTGGATTATCTTCTGCAGAAGCTACAGTCAAGTAAAATTAGAGATCTTTTCTTATCACATAGTTTTAAAGGGATGTTTGCATGTCCATGTTTCATGCAAGGATTCAGAAGTTATAACAGGCAGCATTGCAGGCATATGTTATGTTATTATCAGGCATGATCACACAACATTTTTTCATTTTATTGACAGATCATTCCTATCTGGACTGATGGATTCATGGCTGTCACTGCCACAGCAGTGCAGTATTATTAAAGGTTGCAGAATGCTTTTATGTCAGATAATCTGAAACTTCCTAGATTTCTGCATATGGACTTTGAAAAAGGTCTTCTGCAGGAAGATGAATCCTGAAATGCTTCTTAGTGACCTGAAGAGGGAACATTGTGTTGAGATTTGTGTCAGGGATTTGAACTTTGGCTTCCTGCCCTAATTGTCTCACAGGTAGTTAAGACATTTCTCATTGATATGAAGGTTTCTCAGGGAAAAAACTGTCTTTCACTTCAGTGCTGATTATTATCCAGCTTTGGTGAAGACAGCTTTTAATATGCCTATATGACAAACCCTTCAGCTCAACTCCCAGTTATGTTGTGTAAGATATAGAAGAAACTTGGCAGAAATACATTCTGACAGAAAACTCAAGTCCAGAACATTATGGAAAAAAGCAGGTGTATCTCTGTTGGACTTGAAGTAATGAAAACATGGAGAAGGCATTTACTGATTACTCAGCCTAGTGGTCTTTAAAAGCCTGATCTTTTACTGTTTTGAACATCCTGGAGATCAGTGGTTTGGATCTAGCATACTCTCTTGTCCTATCATTGATCCTTTCTGGCAGCCCACCATAATGTTAGGTGGCCCAGTAGAACCAGTTTCTGAGTCTTTAGTTACATTGCGTGTAACTATGTTTTTATGGTTGCTGTTACACTGGTATCCATAACTTAAGTGAAATAAGAACATCTGAAGTTTTGTAAGACAGACTATAAAAAAAATCCGTCCGAGATGAAGGTTCACCTTAATTCTTTTTAAATAATGATTAGGTCTGATTTTTTTTTTTTGGTATGGTGTTGATCTGTTATTTCAGGTTTTCTTTCCAAATTACTTTCAAATCAGGAAACAAAGCTGTCCATCCTTGCTTTTACAAGCATTCTTTAATTTTCCCTGAACAGTATGACATATATCAAAAATGTTTCTTGGGCTCCCTTGAAGATGGAGATGGGAGGCTTGCAGTCATGTGGACTAATGGACAGCTTTTGAGTGTATCAGACTGTCCTGGGTCATGTTGTGAGACAGCTTGTTGCACATTTTATAATGTGGGATCAGTAATTTTCACAATTTTAAAAAAAATTTGTAAATAAAAAAATTACATATGGGTCAGTTCACTTTCCTGATGGCTCTTAAGTGATGCCACAGTATTGCTTTCTGCGGTTAGAAAGCTGTCCTTTAAATAGTTAATGCTCTCTTAATTGCACTGACTGCTTGCAGTCACCAGATGAGTGCTTGTCCCTGAGTAGAAGTTTCAGGAAATAACAGCTATTGGTCTGAGTTCTTTCATTTGTGATATACAGATGAATACTAACACTTGCAAGTCCTTTGCTGCCTTGTCTTTGGGAAGAGTAGCAAGATTTGTTAAGGACCCAGTGTGCACTGCTAGTGAAAAAGGAGACAGGAAGTCTGCAGAACGTTATTTTGAAGATTCCTCTGCATGTTGGGGAAAGAGTGCTCCACACATAAGGATGATAGTTAACAAACATTGTCCATCAGTTTTAACAGTGTAAAATTATGGAAATAATAACATCTCTCACATCAATATAATCACTATTATGTTTAAAATTTTCTTTAGCTACTTGCTAGGGCCATTCAGTGAGTATTGGTAGCTTTTTTAATGTGTAACTTAAGAGGGAATTTGCTCAAGTTGTCTTGAAAATTGGTAGCATTAGTGAAAACGTATCCAGTCACAAGTGCTGGTTAATGAAGGCTTGCATTGCATACAGTCTGTCAGCAGTTCTTCAGTCCCCTGTACAGTCTGGGGAGGGAAAGCTGTTTGATGCACTGCACTTCCCCGATCTGACTGAGCATGACACACTCAGGATCTCATCGCTGCCTTTGGTAGCTGTAGGAGAACAGTTTGGTAAACTCTTGTTTACTGGGCAACAGGCAACAACGATCCGTGAAAAACTCTATTGAAAGGAAGAGCTGGGAGGGTGAAGGGTGGCACTGAGAACTGTGATGGAGTGCCTGAATGACAATGGGGAAAGGATTAGAGAAATAGGAAGCTGGGAAGATGGCACTGAAGACTGGAAATACAGTGTTTAATTGGAGAGTAAGAAGGCAGTGTGGTTAACGTGGAGAAATAGTGGGGTAGACATAGCTGATCTGTCCTCTGTAGGATCCTGAATTTCTGTTGTGATGTAAATGATGACATGTAACACTGCTTGTTAAACTTTTTTCAGTAGTGGATTTTTCTTGTTCAGTTTTCTATAGCTTTTGTGAGTCAGAAGTCACAAGACCAGCATTTTTCAACAAATAATCTCAGGTTCCCTCCTCATGCCATAGAGAGAAAGGAAAAGTCCTTATTCTGAATTTGTGGAGGAACTGGCTTCCCAGTACCTACAGAAGGTGCCTGGCAAGGCCAGGCTTGAGGTAGCTTTTCAAAATGTCCCACTTTAGTGACAGAACTCAGGTTTAACTTAGGTGATCACCATGTTCAAATATTCTTATGCTGCAAAGAAATGTTTAAAATATAGAAGGCCTTTTAATTTTGCCAGCTTTTCTGAAGAATTTGAAAAGGCATCCTAATGAATAGTTTCACTTTTAGATACAACTTAAATGTGCATGAATCTAGTCGGTTCTACTTCAGCTTCCCTGTGTAGAAGTAATTATTAGGAGAACTTCAGAATGCGTTTAATAAACTTGAAATACTCATAAGAATTTAGTGGTGTTGTAGCCTGGTGTACTGGGGTCTGAACTAACTCATAATGCCAGAATGAGATCTTGGAGTTGTACTAGGAATATGAAATACCAGCTGAATGCTCAGTTGTTACCATATAATATAAGCAAATGCCAGAGAAGTTGTTGAGAACTCCTCTGATCATATGTCCTTTTTCAATGTCTATGTGCCATATTTCCATCTCAAGAAGAGTGTAACAAAACCAGAAACTTAAGGTGTGGAATGGTTTATGTATGTGAAACAGTATTCAGTCTGAAAAAGATGATGGGGATGATTTGGAATGGGGAGTTAAGAGAGCGAGAGCATGTAAAAAATGAAAATTGGGAGTTGATTATTCAAGTACAGGAGGTAAGGACATCAAAAGAAGAAACTATGAGAAATAGTAAAATATGGAGCTCCTGGCTATAGGGCATTGTGGATGCTATGTGTTTGTGAATTTACGACAGTGTTGGATAAAGTGATAGAGGAAAAACTTGTCAAAGGTCATTATAATAATCAAAATCCCTTTTGGGTCAGAAGGTTCCTAGGCTCCAATTGGCTGGGGCTGAGACTTACAGGAAAGAACCATTGTGTAGATTACCTTTCTGAAATTCTTCACTAACCACTTGGTTTAGACCGCTGTCTTGGGCAAAATGTGGGGTTATGAGCATTTTACTCTGATCTGCTGTGTAGCTTCTCTGATCAGTACCTTTTTTTAAAGTAATATCCAAAAGAGAAAGGTAATAACTCAGCAGTCTAAAATAGTAGTAGTAATGGAAGGCTGCTGTTAGATTTTTCCCCTAAACCTTTTTTTCTGCAGAGTAAACGAGCCCAGTTATCTTAGTCTTTCCCCATGTGTTGTCTGCTCCAGCCCTCTAACTTCTTAGTACCCTCTTTGTGGGACTGTCACATCTGGGCTGATATCTCAGATGGAGGAGGAAAGATGGAACTGATATTCTGGATGTGGGCTTATTGCTGATTAGAGGAGACTGATCTTTTCCCGTGGCTCCCTCTATGGTAACAAACTCTGTTACCATAGAGGGGTAAAAACTCAGTTTGTTGCTGAGAGGATGCATTGCTGCCTCTTGTTCAGCCTGTCCACCAGGATGCCCAAGTTCTTTCTGCTGGGTTGCCACGCAGACAATTGGTTCCCAGCTTCTCTTGATATATGAGGTTATATCCCATTCTGGGTGTAAGAACTTGCATTTGTCTTCACTGGACATCAGGAGATCTGTGTCAAGCCATTCCTCTGTCTGAGATCTGGTAAAAGGCAGCTCTGCCATTTAATGCATCAGTTGCTTCAGGCATCTCCCACTGGTGCAGCGTGTCCCTCCATCCAAGCCATTGATGAGGGTAGTGAACCATGTATCAGGCCTTGTTGAATGCCAGTCGTAACTGGCTGCCAGTTAGGTGTTGTATCCTTAAGGATTAACTTTGCACAGGAAAATGTTGCCAGTTTTTCACTTGCCTTGTAACCCTCCCGTCTGCTTTTGAGAACTTGCTGCTATGATGTCTTGGAATCTCCTTACAATATTGGAGCTTGGAAGGGTGAGAAGCTAAACCATTTCCTGCCAAAGAGTCCTGGGAGTTCAAAAAGTGCCAAATGTGGAGATGTTTTCTCCTGTTACAGAGACTGCAGGATACATAATGGGTGAACTCAGATGCCACTTTAGGGACCAAAAGAGGAACTGGTAGTAAAATTTCATCTGGCAAAGTTTCTTTGTTGTGAAATGCTGTGATGGGACTAGCACTTGAAGAACGGGAACTTCCTGTTACTGAGCTGCGAAGTGTTCCTTGCCCGTGTCTGGTTGTGGGTGGAAGCTGTGTAATCTGTCTGTCTTCACTCTTTGAAAGAAAACTTTCCTGAAATTTTTTTCATCGTTCTTCACTTCAGGAAAAATTTTGAAGTAGAATGTGCTCTCTGTGAGGTGTTTGCAGAAGAATTGCAGGGACTGACCTTCTCACACTTTACTGGGGCTTGCAGGAGGGATTCTAGAGTAAAAATTGTGAAATCTTTCCTAATTTGTTCTTGGGATAACGGCGTAAGGCTCTGTGAGCAGTTGTGTTCTGTACATACAAGTGATGCCAGTGATGTCAGATACAAGGAGATCTGAAACCACACAAAGAGCACGGGCACAAGGAGCTCAGCAGCATCCTCCTGCTGATTCACTCTCATTTTGAGTCTGTGCAGTGGGAGAGGACTCCATGCCTGCAAAGCCAGTGAGATAGGAACTGTCTTGATCTCAGTGGGGTTTTGTTTATGTTCTGAAACCTTTTAAGTGTTAGTGTTAGCTTCTCTTAGTAGTTGCTTGAGCAGACACTTCTAGTTAATATTCATGTGGCAGTCTCCAGTGCTTTGGCCCAGATAACACATCTTCCTGTTAATAAGGATTATTAAACCAGCTATCATATAATGAAACTGGTACTGAAGCAACGCTGTCCTGCTTGTTGCTGAAGGAAAAGATAAACTTTAGATCATGTCTTTGTTTTTTATTAACTAAATCCAGTTTTTGCAAATCAGTGAGTTTGAAGGCACTTTGTGATGCAAATCTGGATATTTGTCTCCTTCAGCATTCTTGCTGTTTGAAGAACATTCTTAGTTTTCTTTCCTGCTTCACCTCTAGTGTGCTTTTTCTTTATTAAATCATTTTGGACAGCTCTTCCAGTTGATGTGGCAGATGAAGGTATGTGTATATAATGAAATCTAAAAGAGAAAATGTTGCTTGTATATACCTGGTTTAAGCCGTTTACGTAATTTGTCTAAGATAGGAACTTGAACTTGTGTCAATCTAATAGTTTCCTTTCTATCCTTTCCTAAAGTTTGAGAATATTTCTGTTTTGGGGAAAGGAGGGGCTCATGGAGTGCCTTTGTGATGACAGCAGGCTGCTTTGGTGAGTGATGAAATTTAGTGCAAATGAGGGACTGGGCCTGGACCTGGAAGATAAAACTGCACTCCTGAAGCATCCACAGGGGATGTACATGAGGAAGAGAAGAGGAGGAACAAGGGAGAAACTGATAAATTCAGTAATTCTGAGCAGTCATGGCTGATTCGGCCAGGCGTTAGACATCTTCTCATTATGGTGTTCCAAGCTGTTCACAACCACCATGTCTTTGTTTCATTTGGGAGACACTGATGTGAAATAATTTGGAGACAACTTTCAGACCAGCAGTGATTTGCTCTTTATCGTCTTTTGTGTGAACCCTTTGCAGCTCATCCATAGACACGCTTTTCTGTAGTACTAATTCAAAATAGATTCCTACAAATATAGCAAGTTCAGACAGCAAGTTGAACTTTAGGACAGGACTTTTTTTCTTTTATTTGTATTGCAGAACTTCCTCAAACTGCATGTGTTCTGCTATGCTTGCCTTGGCAGATGTGTTGCTTAGCTAGCATGTAATTAGGTGTTATACTTGCTAACTTTCAGTTGGTTTTATAATTTCATGAAGTGGTAGTAATAAGAAAGGCACTTGCCTTGTAACAAATAAGGACAACTGATAGGTAAGGGTTTTTTAATCCCAGGTACACTTGAAAAATGTGTGAGAAGTAGCTGAGTGAGGTTCTAGCATGAAGTGGTTTTGTCTCAAATGGAAAGGGTAGTTTTGCTGTTCACTAACCTAGCCTTTTCTTGAGTTTTGGATTCTCTTTAAATATCTTGATGCTCAAATCTTATAGTACAAAATTAATGGAATAGATAGGGCTTTTGATCTCTTGAAACTTCATTTGTTTTTTCTCATGCTTGTAGTATTTTGAAATGAGTACTGAGATATTGTTTGGATATTTTAATTTAGATTGAGAATGCAGAAATTGGCATTGATGCACATAATGTATGTGTTCTACTGGGCTGATGGGATTTCTGTTTCTCCAAAAGCGTGACTTTAATTCTTAATTTAAAGACCTAGTGACATTCATAGATCAAAGTTATGAATGAAGTTCCTTTAGATATTTGATTTGGCTTGGGTCTTAGCATTATGGAATTAGTGCTGTGATGCATGTGTTTACCATTCACTTTATAGCTGCAGGTAAGTGTTAATTTACTGTAATATAGAAACTATTGGAGGGGCTTTTTTGCTCTGTATTAGGAGCTTGTCAAGAGAATTTCTGACTTTGATATGTTTTAGTAACATTCCTGGCTAGCAGTTTTCTAGGTGAATTAACTTTTTTTCAATATAACAAAAGATAAGGGTGTTATTGCCAGCATTATTCTGTACCTCTTCATGATGGTGGCCAGGTATATGCAGGTGAGAGCCCTGTAGCTTTGAGGCTGTATCTATCCTTAGCAGAGAGATGGAGACAGACTTTTTCATTGTTCTACTTCTTGAAATGCAAGACTAATTCTCTGAATGGTTTGGTTCATCTTAATGCCCACAGGCAAGGGGGCATTACAGATGCTGCTTAGACTTACGAATTCTCCAAACAAGTTTGTTTTTTGTAATACTCTCATAGGTCAGATTTCAATCACAGGAAATTGCTGGTCTCTGTTCTCTGTTGTTTGAAACAAAGAAGGTGGAGGTGAAATGTTCCTTTTCTCAGGTTCTTAATTTCTGCAATCTGATGTTTGTTTGATTTTATTTTAAGTTTTTAGGTTGCTAGTTCTAAATGTTGTGATAAATGACATACCCTAGTGTAGTATGCTATTGGATTTGCACTTCTAGCATGCTAGCAGCCTGCCAGGTTTCCTTGTAGGAACTGACAAAAGGTTTAATGACTTCTTTGTGAGTTGTTTTGTTTTTAATCATAGGCAGATAGGCTGGAGATATTGGAAGAAACTATGATTCACTTGTGCCAAGACTGAAAAGCAAAATCATTAGAAACTTTGAATGACTGCTTTTTCTCCTACTATACAAAATAAATTACAGCTAAAGCAATTTGGGCTAAAATGAGAGTAACAGTTGGGTTTTGATGTTCTAGTTTAAGTAATTTAGTGATTTTACGTGAAACTTTTTAGCTGTGGTTTGTGAAGGTGCAGATCACTCTTTATTGCCAGTGAACTTAGGCTGGATAGGCAGGACATAATGTTGGAGGGGCACCAGTATGTTTCTCAAAGGGTATTGGCAGAGTCCTTTAGCACATTGTAAAATATTGATCCTGAGTTAGAAAGGACATGTCTGACAATGCTTTAGGATGATTTAACTTTTCTAGTCATTAACTTCTAGGTTACTACATCTGTAGTGGTGACTTCTATATTCTTTGGTTTCCTGGTTCTCAATCTATTATTATAATCATATGGTCAGCTATATATAGACTGTGTATTAGAATCATCTTGAAATGTGTTTTGTGAACTTTTAAAATTAAACTCCTATTTGCAAAAAAGCTTCTCTGCAACCCAGAGGCTAGTCAGTTACAGAATGTGTTCTCTGGGTTTTGGAAAAATAGTAAATATTGGTCAAATCATTTCCTTGAAGCTCCATCAACTTAAGCTAAGGGAGCCTCTTTTGTTTTTATGTGCTTCAAATAAAATAAACACTGCAACTGTAAATAACTTTCTAAAGATAATTTGGCCAATCTTTCTGTCAATACAACCAACCACAATATTAGCCAGCACAGGGAAAATCTCAGCTGGTAAGCAATATATTTCTTCTTTAGTTAAAACTTCTTATTTTGTTCTGCAGTGGAGCAGAAATACCTTGTTATCTGCCTTGTTAGTAATCTTCATTGGCTTCTAAAGATTTGCACCATTCACTCAGAGGATATTAGCTGTTTGCTGCTTTAGGCATGAGATTTCATTAACATCACTACAGAATTGACAAAATTAGAATAATCTAGCCTGGAAAGCCGCAATGACTGGGGCTCCTACAGACTACTGAATTCCTAGGCATGAGCATGCTCCTGCTTGACAGGAAATAAGGAAAGTGCAAAAGAAAGTGTTTATGGTGTTGGCACTGCCAGAAAAGGTGAGCTGCTTTTCCCATTTTCTCTGGGAGAGGGGAGAAGGAGAGAAGTGATGAGTTAAAGAAAGTGTCTTGTAGTGGTCCATCCCTTGGATCACTCTGAATAGTCTGCAAACACTATCAGAATCTACTGAGCTTTATAGTTTAGTGCATCATACTGTTCAATTTAGTTGCATAAGAGTTTCAAGTATGTTGCTGAAACTTATGCTTTTAAAGATGTTAAAACTTATATTTGAATTTTTGACCAAACTTATTTTCCTGTAGAATGGTTTACTTCCTTGCCTGCAGCTGTGTTGGCTGTAGAAATGTTGTGTGAGGAACTCCAGTGTATTGGCAAAAACACAGTTTGAAGTTAGTTGATTTACCATTCAGAGAACCCTTTTTTGCTGAGCAAGGACCAAAGGCTTCACAAGTAATCAAGTGATTCCAGACTCTTGAAGTGTTTCTGACTGCTGTATCAATGATTATAATTTCAGTATACTTCATGCAGGCAAAGGCATATGTCCTTTGTTTTGTGAATATGTAAGTGATTGTTACCAAAATCTTGGTGAGAAGGGCAGCTGACAACTGTTCTTTCCCTGCATTTTCAAAGAGAGGATAACACAGATGTCATGTGGTCAGATTCATGTGCCTTATATTTCCAGCAGAAGTTTTAATTTCCATTTAACTCTATCAAAGTGTGAAGGTGACAGAAATATGTAGCTGTTCTCACCTGGGTGTTTTACTGTATGCTAGCTACCGAAATGATGATTTTTTAATTATTTATAATAAAAATCGTATTCAGTGTCTTAGGAAAGAGGAGAACACAGACAGGACATGATTAATGCAAAATTTAATGAAACTCCTGTTCCTGTGTGTCAGGAAGACATCTCTGTAGACGATGCAGCATTTTCAGCTGCCTTTGGAGAATGTGTCCCTATATTTATAACATACACACAATCTGCTTCTGGGGTGGCAGCTTACTCTGTCTGTGATGGAAAGCAGTTTGCCTTCTATGCAGGGAGCATTTTACATGGATTACATTTAGTTCTGCAGTCCATCCAGCTTTAGACACGTAATAGTGACGAGTAGCATTAAAACATTTTAGGAGATAATATCCATTGCCATAGGCTTTCTTTATTTATCTGCTGGCAGTTTTCCTCTGCCTTCATCAAACTTCTCAAACCTGTTACTGACATCACATGTGCAGCACTGAGTAGAAATGAGCTGCTGTAGTGTCTCAAGGAGCACTTGCCACATTTGTACATGTTACATGCCGTACTTTGTTTTGAGAAGTTTAAGTATTGTTTTGCTTGATGAAGTGGTGTTAATAAGCCTCAATGGTAATTTAGCAATTTTGTCTTAGTGTTCATGCTGGTTTGTACAATTTAGTTCTTATACTGTCAGCTAGTATCAAGTACACCAGGCATCTACATTACGCTTGAAAACACTAGTTGAGGCCTCCTGGTAGGAGGAGGACTTAAATTAATGGCTTGCACTGTAGGAAATAAGATGGTTGTAGTTATTGATGGGATGTATAGATTTTGGTAGCTTGTTTTTTAATGTAGAAAATATAAAAGCTTGGTGGAGAATGTGGTTGTTAAAATGCTAGCTTTTGATCATTTCAAGAAGTAAAGATTTTGCCGAAGTGTTACATTACTTTGCTAAACAGAAATTAGAGGTCTTTTCTATAAAAGCATTTTTCTAATCAGATCTTGCATTTTCTCGTTCCTTTACAGCTAAACCAGGTGGACGGGTGAAATGTCAGTATATTTCTGCTGTGGATAAAGTGATCTTTGTGGATGATTATGCAGTAGGATGTAGGAAAGATCTCAATGGCATCCTACTGTTGGACACAGCTCTGCAAACGCCTGTTTCGAAACAAGATGACGTGGTTCAGCTTGAATTGCCAGTTACAGAGGTAAGATGTGGAGGGGGCCAGCAAAAAGAGATATGTAAATAACTGTCAGAAATACTGATACCAGACGTTTGACTCTGAGTTTCTAGGGTGATAGTAATACCATGTAATGGAAAATTTCTTACTTATTAGCTGTCATAGGACCACAGTTTTTCACAGTTAGCTGTATCTCAAACAAATAAGAGCATGCCTCAAGACCACATGATTTCAGATGAAAAAACTTTTTAGTGACCAGAGGTAAGGACTTATTTTCCCATCTTTGTCAGTGCTTGTGTATGGAATCTATATGTGCTCAGGAAGTCAGTCTGGGCTGTTTGGCATCCCTGATTCGTTGTTGCTGTTGTTGTTTTTGTTGTTGTTACAGTCTTTCAGGAAAGGAAAGATGAAATCAGGTAATATGGTGTTTCATCATGTGAAGAATTAGAGTTGGAGTCTAAGTTTTCTAGCAAGGTCATCTGGGGTAACAAAAGACTTTTTTCTGTGAAACCTGGCTTCCCTTTTATGTTTGGATCAGCTGTTACACGGTATTTTGTGGTCTGAGCATTTAGTGTTGCTTTAAGAGAGACTAATGTAGACGTTTCTTCTTAGAGTGTAATGCTTAGGATTTAGTTGCATTTTTTTATCCTCAGCATTGATGTAAATTATTTATGTGCTTCTGAAGTATTGAATAACAGGTGCTTGCTATGAATCAAGAATATATGTTATATATGAGGTTTTTACCTATGTGACTTGAATAGGATTAACAGCAATAAAATGTTTCATAGAGGTCTCTGAAGAGAACTTTCCAGGTTCCTGATGCTTGCTGCCCACTGGCATCACGTTTATACCTGTTGTGGGTTACTACAGAATCTTGGTATTAGTGGCTGAGTGTGAGGAAAGTGTCAGAGGTTAGGATTTCCTTTCATAAGGTTTGCTGTGAGGGATTTGCAGTCTCATGTGGTTCAACACAACCTATAAGTTTGTGACAGTTTTTTGGCACAAAGATTCTTTGGTTCTAAAGAATTTACAGGCCCTTATTTACAGCACTTCTCTGTAAAGATGCTTCCTGTAGAAAAAGAAATGTGGAGTTGAGTACAAATAGCTTTGGGAGTTTCATCACCAGATCAGTGAGGAAGAAGACAAAACATTATCAGTCTCAAGTTCTTGTATGTAATTTTAAAGAGGTGGGAACTCAGACCTTGGAAAAATTTAGTAAATATTAGGCAAATATCATACAAACACATCTGTCCACCTCTTTCATCATAGATAGGTCAAGAACTTTCATCCAGGGAAGAGTGTTTAGTGGTTTTTTGTCTCTAGAATTTTCTGCAAATTTTTGCACTTGATTTAAGTAGTCTTTTAAGTAGTTTGAGCTGCTGGCAGTGCAGTGCACCTTTAGCATTTCTACTTGTCAGCATTAACAAGTTGTGAAGCAACCACTATGCTGTTTTGAATTTGCCACAGAACACTAAAATTTAGGAACTTCCACAGTCTATCTGTTATTTTTCTGATACAACCTAGCTAGGGGGCTGGTTTGCCTTATTTCAGTCTTTTCTTCCCCTGAACTTCCCAAGGACATAGCTAAGGGGCCTTTGGGTCCATTCTGTTTCGAACACTTTGTGGTTGTTTAAGGGACTGACTGACCATTGTACTTGGGAAATATTTCCCTGTATTTGCAATTTGAAAGAATTCCTGTAATATTTTTCAGATGTTAACCCACCTAACAGCAGATTTAGAATATTCTGTGCCTTGCACATTGAGCATACCTTTAAATCTTACCTGACAACATGAACTTACCAGACAGAGGGATAAGCTGTAAACTGATGAAACTTGGAAGAAAATGTCTATAAATGGATGCTTATAGTATTCTTTTCTAGCTGCATTATTTCGAGTTTTAAGAACTAACTTCTAAACTAGCCTGGGTTTTTCTTTGCCTCATTTTTCAGCTTCACTGTATTGGCATTGTAAGTAACTTATCTCTAATTTTATTGCAATGTTGTTGTTCTCATTATTATCTACCTTTTTGAAGGTACAAAGCTACTCAGAAAATGGTAGACTTTTGTTCTTCCTGTCACTTTTTGTCATTAAAACGGAATTAATCCTTTTGAAGAGAAAGCAGTGGGCAATAGATGTCTCTTCATTGCTTGCTTTAATAGATGTTCCGTTTTAGCCTCTATGACTGACTTGCTTAACATTTGGTAGTATTGCCCTTGCAGGAATTCGTAGTAATTACTGTTACCATTGCTGAAGTTTTTCTGTGGGTTGGCCTGTGAAGTAAAATTTGGAACATCATACTCAGGTCTGGATCTTTTATGGGAGTTATGCTGATATAATATATGATGAAGTAGGATCTGGCAAAGGACATTTCCAAGAGTAATGAAGCAGGCGTAATTCCACTTGTAGTTGCTCAGTGTGGATGCTAACTTTGCTTGCACATCTGTATTTTAGGCTCAGCAGCTGTTATCTGCTTGCGTAGAAAAAGTAGATGTTTCTAGCACAGAGGGATATGATTTGTTCATCACACAACTGAAGGATGGCTTAAAAAATACCTCACATGAAACAGCAGCAAATCATAAAGTTGCAAAGGTAAGAATTTGTCTTTGTACCGTCTAACATGGATTCCCAAGTCTAATTTGTGTGTCTACCATTGAAACATACAAAATCTGTGACTCGGTGTGGTGGATTTTGTTTGAAGACAGTGGAATATATTATCTGTTCCTTAGTTTTATGTGTGAAACTTAACTTGGTAAGAGAATAAACAAGATTAGTTTCTTACTGATAAAGTCAACTATTAAACCCAACTGAGCTTAAAATTTGAAGTTACTGACTTTCCTTGTGTTATGTTCGTGTTGCTTTTATGTGTGTGTGTTGCTGTATTTATTGATATCACATGTGTTGGTTTATGGTTTTGACTCTCTTGTGATCTGTTTGCTGTTTAGATGTTAAAATTTTAAAACATTGACACTTTTTTTCTTATTTAGTGGGCAACGGTTACGTTCCACCTTCCTCATCATGTTTTGAAGTCTGTCGCCAGTGCCATTGTAAATGAACTCAAGAAGATAAATCAAAATATTGCTGCCTTACCTGTAGCATCCTCTGTGATGGACAGGTTATCTTACCTCTTACCCAGCGCACGACCAGAGCTTGGTGTGGGACCTGGGCGATCTGTGGACAGGTATATTAAGACAAAATAAGTGATGGATTTGACCCCTTAGTTGTATCAGAATAAGCTCTTAGGTGACTTTATCTTGCTTGCCAAAGAATTAGTCCTATTCTGTGCTTTGTTGCTCTTACACATACAGCTAATCAACTGTTCAATGCACGCTGTGCTGTACTGCATTACTGAATTTAGCAAAGCCTTTGTGGATGCCGCAAAACTGTCTGAGTTTCAGCTTTAATGGAAATTGAATTTACTTTGCTCTTAATTCCAGCATATACTTTTAAAAAGGTAACAGTTGCAGCCTTAAATACATACTGCATTGTATCCTGAAGTCAATTGCTGTCCTTCATAGAAGAGTCATGCTTATCTATTATGGTTTAGAAGTTTAGGAAGTTACCTTTGCAGACCATACATGTGCTACTTCTAAACTCTCTAGTCACCTGCTACATGTTTGGGGTAAGAGAACATTTTTCCTCAGATTGCTGCTTCATCTCTTTCTGATCAAAGTGGTAATGTATACACAAGCAAGTAACCCATTGTTTTAACACTCATAAACTGAGACTAGTTAGAATACTGGTAAATCTTCTAAGTTTATAAATGATTCTTTCTTGAAAGTGTCTGTACAAATACTATTTTGCATGTGCATTATAATTTCTTACACCTCAAATAATTTAATGGATTTGATTTCGTCTCTTAGCTTTCCCTCCTCAAGCCTTCAGGTCTACCTGTACCTCACCATATTGTGTTTTGATTAGAGCTCTCCCAAGATCTGTCTCTTGAGCTGGTATAATGTCAAGTTAAGATAGCTCTTATGTGGGTGTTGCTAGAATAGATTACTTCCTTGGCAGAAAATGTTTAATATTTCCATGCTCATATAAGACAGCAAAAATCTTCTGAAACTGAGAAGCAGAAACAGGAAATAAGGCGCCTTTCCATCTAACAGCCCTAGTTCTTGGGAGAACAAAACTCTGTCAAGGGAAAAGAAAAAACTGATACTCATTTCTCATGTAGTGTTGCAGATGAGGGACATGCACTGAGTAAAGGTGGAAAAACGAGGAACTTCTTTGCTCTCTAACTGTTGAGTTGTAGAGGGGTTCATATTTTGGGACGTAATAGTTAGAAATTTACAAGTATTACAGTATGTAGTGAGTGATGAC
>VYXD01004729.1:0-98506 GCA_013397195.1 Hylia prasina | reverse complement strand
GGTGGTACCATGCATTCAGTTAAGCCTAAAATATCACTTCAGAGTATTTTTAAATATGCATATTCATATCTGCTTAACTAAGAACCTCACATTTTTAGTGTAGTTGCCATGTTAAAAAAATCCAACTCTCTTGCAGTTCTGTTGGGCGAAATTCTCCACTTGCCTTCGATGCAGAATAGCTTTGGGTATCTGATGCTTTTCTGCAGGTAGATCAAATAGGCTACCTGGAAAGAAATTTTAATAATCCTGCTTTTAAAGTCCATAGGTTGTTGTGTGGCTTTTTGTTTTCTACTGGGGATGTACTTTAAGCGCCTGAGTGAGGAAAGTTTGTAACTTTCCTATAATAATTAATTATAATTTTATGTGTGAGTTGTAGGTAATTATTTGTGCTGTTTTTAATGGCTACTAAAGCACTGAAAGTCCTATGAATAGTTTGGATTTTTAATTTTAAGTGGCAATTTTGGGTAATGTAGAGTTTTTCACCTTTCTAGGTCTTTGATGTACAGCGAAGCTAACAGACGGGAGACGTTCACTTCATGGCCTCATGTGGGTTACCGGTGGGCACAGCCAGATCCTATGGCTCAAGCTGGATTCTATCACCAGGTAAGACATTTAGTTGCTCTTAGGACTTGCATAAAAAAATTGTCATTCAACTCTTTTTTTTCTTTTTTAAGTTTCGAGGGGTTTTGGTGCCTTGAATTTGTTTTTTTTTTTTTTTTTTTTGGTACAAATCACAGAAAATACTGTTCTAAACTTCACCATATAAAACTTTTTGAAATATCAGATTGATCTGAGTTAACAGTAATAGAGATAAGTCGGTTTTTACGTAGAATCTGTCTTTCACCTTGTTAGATTGTTGAGTAAATATTTCACATAAAGCAAAAAAACAGTAAGCTTGGCACTGGAGTTCTCTAACCATACTTTCCTAGTAGAACTTTATTGTATTAGAGGTCCTAGATCACATTAAATTGTTAGGCTTAGTGAATAAATACAAGCTCAATGTTTTATTCCACTACTTTTGCTTATTTCCATTTTTCATTCCTTAAAATCATTCCTGCTTTAAAAACAATATTTATAATATGGATTTAGATAATGATGGCTGGGCAGTGCCTATGATTTGACAGCAATATTGTCTCTTTCATACTGTCAGCTGCAAAGCATGATAGGTGGATGAAGTTTTTGGATGATTTCCTAAACTTGTACAGAAGGAGAAATGCAGGAAATTCATATGTTGGAATTGTATCTGCATATTCCCAAGAATGAAATGAGGTCATGAAAATGCTAGATTTTAAGAGAATTTTGATTGTTTTTCCTCAGTTACTTTAGCTAGTAACAACTGTTCTTTGCAGAGGAGTGGTAGACAATACTTTATGTTCTAAGAGATTGGTGGGAATGTTTTTTAACCCATGTTCATCCAATCCGGTATTCTGCTGCAGTTCTAAATTTTTTGACCCTTGTGAACTTTTGCCAAAGCAAAGAAAGTAATTTTTGTTCTCTGTCTGTGGTTTGCATCCAATGACTTGCATGAATGTTAGTTCTGGATCTCTTCTATATTAATGTGTATCCTTTCTTTAATGTGAAATACAGCCACTTTGTAGTATATCATTTGTGGCCTTTGATATGTTTGATGTGATGCTTTACTATGTCACTAGAGGGAAAGAACTTAATCACCTAGTTAAAAGTGTTTCATAGTACATGGCTATATAAATTTCAAGTGTTTCTTCCTATTTCCATAGCCTGCTTCATCAGGAGATGACAGAGCCATGTGCTTTACCTGTAGTGTGTGCTTGGTGTGCTGGGAGCCTACAGATGAACCTTGGTAAGTTTAATGATGTGTGAAGTACACTTAATTTTGTGCTGAAGAGGTTAGAAATCTTCAAAGGACAAAAATCAACATATTTTGATGGTGTTTCTGGTAAGTTTAGGACAAGTCATTGACAAGAATGGGTTTCCAAAATGATTCCATAGAACACATCACAAAAAGATTTGATGTGCTATATTAAATTTCTGTATTAAAAAAAACCCAAAAACCTAAAAAAACCTCCCAATATGTAGTTGGTTTTATTTCTTAATTCTGATTTGCTATTTCATTTCAAATTGTTCCTTGAGCGTTGTCAGCCAATACTTCTTTACGGGGATCTAAACTGAGTCTTCTATTTGATTGTGACTAGACTTCATCTCTTCAGGTTCAAAAACTGCCATGGCTTAAACTGCATATTTGCCTTTTATGTGAAGTTGCAGTATCCATTACTAGTTTCCTGAATCATCTAAAATTGTGAATACTGACAGAAATGTGGGACTTTACACTGATTAAAGGGTTCTTAATGTAATTTTTTTCTTGATTAGTTGGTAATTTATAATCTTTCCTTGAACACTTTGGGTTCCTAACTTGCTAGAAACTTTTTCTTGTATTATTACCTTCTTAGTTTTTGTCTACTCCTTTCACTTACGATTTTCAAGGCATTTTGTAGCTGTGTAATTGCTCTTGTCATGTCTCTGCCTTAGTTGTATATCCAGATTAGGTTTTTTCCATGCTTCTTGGTCAATGTGACATTCAGGACTGTTTTCAGTTTTGATTTTTTTAATTGTGGATATAGAACTAAAACCAGGACATTTCTTCTAAAGTTACTCATAACATTAGAGTTTTAATGTACGTTAATTTAATCTGGGCTTTTCTTCATGGGGACATGATTATCTACTGCCCATAGAACAACTATTTTTTTAATGGAGTAATTATATTAAGAGCATTGTGTAGATTGATCCATTTGAATATGAATGTGCATTGAGTGATCAAAGTCTTTAATACAGTCTGCTCTTGAGAATCAGCAGGGAGAGCTGTGTTAGTAACTTCAGAACTCTCTTGTATAGTTGGCTCCAATGCAGATCTGTTTCAGCTTCACTTCTAGGGCTTAGCTTGTGTATGCTGTGTGCAGCTTTCAGAGTCAAAAGATCAGTGTTTTCTGTGTTTGTTTTTAATCTGGAAAGGTCTGAACATGAGAGACATTCCCCAAACTGCCCATTTGTCAAGGGTGAGCACACTCAGAATGTACCTCTTTCAGTCACACTGGCAACAAGTCCGGCACAATTTCCCTGCACAGATGGCACTGACAGAATCACCTGCTTTGGGTCTGGAAGTTGCCCTCATTTTTTAGCTGCTGCAACAAAACGAGGAAAGATCTGCATATGGGATGTTTCCAAACTTATGAAGGTATGCAATATAAACAGTCATTTTTCATCAACTATTTACTGACCAGGCATATCTTTATTCAAAATCAAATACCTCTTCTGTTTTTTGTTGTTATTTCTCAGGTCCACTTGAAATTTGAAATCAATGCATATGATCCCGCTATTGTGCAGCAACTTATGTTGTCAGGAGAGCAGAGCTCAGGGGTTGACTCAAGGAGACCAACACTAGCATGGTTAGAAGATTCCTCTAGCTGTTCAGACATACCAAAATTAGAAGGAGACAGGTATGCCACATCTACCAAATGAGAAATATCAAATGCTCCTGTGTAAGTGGTAAATGCCATTTAGCAAAGTCATGCTTTGTGAAACATAAGATTGGTAATTTTCTTTTCATGGAAATAATATTTTTAGTCACTCTATATTTGTACACATTTCAACACTTGAAAAAGACTAATCTAAATTTCTATTTTAAGCCAGTTTCCTGTTGTTCTGGTTTTATACTCCACTAGCAGAAAGATTGCAGATCTCATTGCTGCCCTAAGCTCATGTTTCAGAGGCAGAGTAAAAAGAGAAAGGAATATAAGTTTTGGATCAGCATTTCATTTCAGTTATGGATTATATATTTCAGGGTTTGAAAATAAATGGACTTTGAGAAAACGCTTTTCTCTGATAGCTTCTCTGTTATTTCTGGTTATGCCATTCTGAAAATAGGCTGTGTGGATGTCCTAGGAATTTGTACTTCCTTGCATACTTTCAATACGTGTGTACAGACTCTAAACAATTAGATAGTCCTGTTGCAAGAGTTTGGATAAGCTAGAAGGTATCCTAGTGATTAGAAAGTGTGATGTGAGAAAACCACGAGGATTTCACTCGTGCTTCATGCACTCTCTTAACTGGAAACTCTTGTCTGGTCTTGTCAAAGCTCAATAGAGTGAATAACTGTGGGAAAATTTAGAGCAAAAGTTGTCTGGGAAGTCTTGCTAGTTTCCTGAATGTATCTTCTTAAATTTGAGCATTAAGAAGAAAGTAACAATACTGCTATACAGACAGGGAGGTAAATCTTTGGTTTTAAGCTTGGTGTGATATCTATGGTGGTGCAGAGTGAATGTGGAGCTCACTCTTCTGCTGGCATGGGCAGCATCAGCTATGCCTGGACTTACTGTAGCTTTAGGGCTCAGAACTCCTTAATAGTTGAAAGAATTAAACCAATTTTGAGAGCTGGATAAAGGACAGTGCAATCGTACTGCCTAGAACTAAGCATCTTTCATTTCACTTAACCTATGTGGAATTTACTATCACTTCTCCACTTAAGGGGAGGCTGGATCAGAATCACAGTATTGAATTGTGTCTGCCATGTTGTGAAGGTTGAGCAGGTTTGACCCCGCAAAGATTTGTTTCTTGGATATGAGGAATAAGCATCCAGTTTGTTGGAGTTCGAGGATCTGACTTGGTACTGTGAGTAGTTATACGTGAAGCTGCAAAGGGATTACTGTCTTTCCTGTGTGTAAGGAGCCTGAAATAGGAAATAATTTCTTTTATTGGAAAAGTCAAATGCGTTAATTATTTATATATTCTTAGAACTACTCAGGGTCCTATTTCTCTTGGAAAGGTGTCTTGAACAGAATCATTATGACAAAATTATTTATCTGGCAGCATTTTTAAAACCAGCAACACTATTCTCTTGTTTCAGTAGTAGCTACAAAATTGCCTTGTAGAATTGAAGACCAGTCTGTCAGCTCCACTTTCCAGAGATCGTTTTGAGGATTTTGAAGATGTTGATATTAATTTTTAGATGTCGTAATTGTATGGTTTTATTTTTCTTGGAAATAGTCCTGAGAATTTGTTTTCATTTTAATTCTATTTATGCCTGAATTGTAGGAAATACAATAGTAAAATCAGACAAAAAGAAATCTGGGCTACTGGTTCAATAATGGAGGAAAAAGTCTTTATGTTGTTGGTGTCTGCGATGAACTCATCAGTGGATGAACAATGCTGGCTAAAAGGAATGGCCAGTTATAGTACATCTTGTGTTTTTAATGAATTTTTATTAATTTAATTAAAAATAAGCATGCAGTTAGCATGTACATGGTGTCATCCGTGCATTATTTTTTTTCAGTGATGACCTACTGGAGGATTCAGACAGTGAAGAGCATTCCAGATCAGAATCTGTTACAGGTAGGTTATATGTGATCTGTTATATATGTAATAGTTTAGAGGTGAAAGGGGAAATTCTTCTTTCAGGCTTTAAAAAAAACCCTGTCAAAACCAATGATACTATATTCACTGTATAAGAAAAAAGGAAAAGGATTTCTCTTGAAAGGAACGCCAGTAGTTAGGTTTGTGTGGTGGAGAGATTGCATGCAGGAGAAAAGAAAAACTGCACTTTGTTAGTTAATAAATGTCCTACTTGACAACAACCATTGCTTATCTTGCTGTCAATAAAGCACACAAACCAAGATAAAAGAACTTTCCTAGAACAGAAACAAAATACAGCTGTGCAAAACCCTTTAAATTCAGAGGATTGCCAGAGAGAGTTCCTGTGTCTTGATTGTTTCCCTAAGGGTATGCACTTTGATAAAGTATTTCTTCCTGAATAAAGATTTTATAGGGAAGCAGAACAGTGCTATGCATGGTGTTCTTGTGTTATTTTCTTAGAGGTTGAGTGAGAAATTTTCAGGGAAGGAGGACTACATGTTTATTTTCTATCATCTGGTTTACGTCTTTGAGTAAGGATCACCAAGTGGGGAAAAAGACCATGAGATGTAGAAAAAGATCCCTTTTTTCCCGAACAAACAATAATATATGCAGTGTGATTCCTGTTTTGTCTTTTGAGCATTGGTATTATGTTAAACATTTTTGTTTTAAAGGGCATACATCACAAAAAGAAACTATGGAAGTCAGCCTTGATATAACAGCTCTCAGCGTTCTTCAGCAACCTGAAAAGCTTCAGTGGGAAATTGTTGCAAATGTTCTGGAGGACACAGTTAAAGATCTAGAAGAACTTGGGGCAAATCCCTGTTTGGCCAACTGTAAGAGTGAAAAGATGAAGGAAAAACATCTAGAACAACACAACATTCCCTTTCCTTGTTTATTAGCCGGAGGTCTGTTAACATACAAATCACCTGCTACCTCTCCCGTTAGCAGTAACTCTCAGAGATCACTGGATGGCTTAAGCAGGACTCGAGGTGAGAGTGTCTCAGAACAGGGATCAACTGACAATGAATCCTGCACTAATTCAGAACTGAATTCCCCTCTGGTAAGGAGGACTTTGCCTGTATTGCTGCTCTACAGCATTAAGGAGTCTGATGAAAAAGCAGGAAAACTCTTTTCACAGATGAACAATATTATGAGTAAAAGCATACATGATGATGGTTTCACAGTCCCACAGATCATTGAAATGGAGCTGGACAGTCAGGAGCAGTTGCTGTTGCAGGACCCCCCTGTGACTTACATTCAGCAGTTTGCAGATGCTGCGGCCAACCTGACATCTCCAGACTCGGACAAGTGGAGCTCCATGGTTCCCAAGCCTGGGACTTTGGTTCAGTGCCTGCGTCTGCCCAAGTTTGCAGAGGAGGAGAACCTGTGTGTAGATTCAATCACACCTTGTGCAGATGGAGTTCATCTGTTAGTAGGACTGCGGACTTGTCCCGTCGAATCTCTGAGTGCAATAAATCAAGTAGAGGCCTTGAATAATTTAAATAAATTAAACTCGGCACTATGTAATAGAAGGAAGGGGGAACTAGAATCAAGTCTTGCTGTAGTGAATGGCACGAGTATTGATGTAATCCAGCATGAGTCACCAGCAGATGTACCAACTCCTTTAATAATTCAGCCTGAACAGAGAAGTGTTAGTGGTGGATACCTAGTGCTTTATAAGATGAATTATGCCACTAGAATAGTTACTCTAGAGGAGGAGCCAGTAAAAATCCAGCATATCAAAGACCCCCAAGACACAATTACCTCAATGATTTTGCTCCCACCAGATATATTGGATAATCGAGAGGACGACTGTGAGGAGCCTGTAGAGGAAATACAATTAACTTCTAAAAATGGCAGTGGGAGAGAGAGAAGATCTGAGATCTCTACTCTTGGGCACCTGGTAATAACTACTCAGGGAGGATATGTAAAAATACTAGATCTTTCAAACTTTGAAATTCTGGCCAAAGTGGAGCCACCTAAAAAAGAGGGCACTGAGGAACCAGATATGTTTGTCTCTGTGATATACTGTTCGGGCACAGACAGATTATGTGCATGCACCAAAGGTAAGATTTTTTGTCAAATTTTTTTTTAAATTATAGATTTTACTGTAATTGGATTATGTTACAGAATTTAGAATCTTAATGTCAAATTCTACTAAATTTACATACAGTTCAATGGTCTAGGAAGCATGGACTCTAGTTAATTCTTCACCTTAAATGTCAATTTTAATCTCTAGAATGGCAGTAGTTCTTGAAGAGGCACAGGTTTTCTTAGGTCCAAAATAAACAAAAGTCGTTCTTGTATGTAATTATTTCTGTGATAGAGAAATTCCATTTCAGAAAAATGTCTTCTGCCTGTAATTGATGATATTCAAGAGAGTAGTAGATAATGCTTTTATACCTTATCCCGGTGTATTTTCATTCAGGTAGCATGCTGCTGGTTCTGCTTCAGTTTTTTGCAATTGGGATTGTACTTTGTTGAGTGTTACAGCCAGACTATCCCTGCAGGATTCTTAAGTCTTTTATTCAAATGAACAAAAGGCCTTTTGGGGGAGGGGGCAGGTAGGAGGGTAGTGTAACTTGAGTCCAGGTAACAAGTGCTTTGAAAAAGTCCCTAAACCACCACACAACTCCCCGTTTTCTTGTGTCACATTGGAACACTGGAAATCACCCAGCTGAGTTCCTCCATGTCCCAGTGTTCTGTTTAGTTCATCTGCAGCTGATTGCAGCTCTGGAGGAAATGCTTAGGATCTCAGAGGGATGGTTCATGCATTTCAAATAAATTTGCACCAATATGTTGAGCTTTGTCTTTACTAGAAGAATTGAAATTGATACCTTTTTTGCTTTCATGATAGTGTCACACTAATTATAAAGTCCTCCTATGAGCAGTTTTTAAATCAGATTTACTTGTTATTTCCAACAGATGAAGTCAGGATTATTGTAAACACCTCATTTCAGTTTTCTTAAAGGTTCCATGTTTCTCACTCACATACAAAGACTTCTAGAAGTGGGCATTTCAGATTTGCTTTTTAAATATTATTGAAAACATTGGAAGTTAGTAACTAATATTTATGTTGGCAGATTTCTAAGGGTAACATTCGTGTTTACTAAATTGTTCTCTTTTGGTGACTGCTTTTGAAGAAAATATCTATTAAACTGTTTCAGCAGTATTTAATAATGCATGCTGTTTCCCAGTTAAAATGGAGCTCTAACTGAAATATTAATTGCCTTTGAAAACGGTGATATCGTATCATATCCATGTTATAATGTTTTTAACCTTTTACTTAGCTGATCAAACTGCAATATCATTGAAAAGACCTCTAAACAGATTTTTTTCAGAGTTTTATTGCTATCAGTTTCTTTGTTTCATCAAATCTCTTTTGCCTTTCTTGTGTTTTAACATTCATGATAAAAGTTCAAGGGCTGATTGTGCATAGTACTTCTCCATCCAATGTTAGTGTGTATGGTAATGATATTATTGTAGCTTTTGGTATTGTCTAAACCTCTTTGGTGCATGTAGTGTAAGATATACAGGTCTCTTGAGCTGGAACCATTTATTCTGTGTGTGTAGTAGTATTTGGTCTCTGCCTAGATAATACTGACTGGAGAATACTTCCATCTTCCTTGTATAATGGACAAGCACATCATTCTGCTTGTGCAGTAAATTTCTCTCAGTATTATAATACCTATCTAGTAATTCATCAATAGCTTTTCTGGATTTCTTTTGTTCATGGTGCCTTTAAGATGACTGAGATTTTGGGGAATTTTTTCTTCTGTAGCCAGTATGCTACAGGTATCAAGTCAGCCTGCAAGGGTTGTCCTTTGAATATAGTAGTTTGTTTACTTAAAAAAAAAATCCACTGATTATTCTTATCTTTCATTTACACCCACTATTTGAAACTTCCATTTTTTGCTCAACCATGGACTTTGGAGTTCATTATTTTCCTTGCTTAAATGTTTATAGAGGCTTTTAATTTCTATTCATTTTTTAACATTTCAGTCATTGTTATATTTTTCTCACTTTCAAGAAATTAAGTCCAAAGCCACCATAAATACTTAGGGGTCAATGTCCATTAGAAGTCTGGATTTCAGGATCTGATGCTAGGTATGTCTGAGGCCTCAGAGTCAAAACATTTATGCCAAAATACGTCACTTGGTAAAGACTGACTTAAACTGAAAGGTTTATAAATAAGGCATAAAAGGTATAAAATTCAGGAATGCTAGAAGGAAAAGCAAATCAAGAACCTCAACTATTAATATAACTTTTAAAATCCTCTATCTTGTATGTTTGAATAGCTTAATATATGGAATAGGCTTTGCATAGTTTTCCTTGTCTTGAATAATAATCATCCTTTAAACTTTTGCATTAAATGGGGAGAAGGGTAGAATTTCCTGCTTAGAACATCTTGCTTTTGCTGTTATTATTTTTTCTTAAGTGCTGTTTTCTCAGGCTTCTTTGCAAATTGCTTTGAGGTGTTTGCTCCTCTAGATTTACTGCCACAAATGGGATGGTGCCTGCAGTCTGACAGCATTAGAAAGATACCCTGAAAGGAGAATGTATTCACTGTATTTATTGATGTGTTCAATATTATTCCATCTAGAAAGGAGCTTGCAGTGCAAAGATATAAATGAAAATGTTAAATGAAAATTTTGGAGCATACATGCATTGTAAATGCTTGGATGATGTTGGAAAATACTCAGGCATGAGCAGTGTATTCTTTCCTGTTTATTTGTTTGGGACATCAGAGTAGGCACAGAGGTACTTTAATGTCCCAAAGTTCTGAATGCAGAACAGCATTTTCTTATGTTGCTCCTGCTTGTTGATGTATTATTTTCATTGGTAGATGATATAAAATTTTTCCATAGCTGCCTCTTAAGATATGACTGAAAAAGAAACCTCTGTGTGAATGGGTGCTTCAGATCTGGAGTGGTTTTATGGAGAGATGTTTTAGACCTGCATTTGACGTCGTCCATGTTTGTGAGTCACACTTCAGAATGTTACCTCTTGGTGTCAGCTTCAGGTACTTACCTGAAGCTGCCAGGGTTACCTGAGCTTGACCTCTGGCGGAACGTGTGCAAGCATATTCTTGGTTCCAGTTCCATTAAGCAAACATAGTGAGCTGTCATATCTTTGTATTTTGCTTTCTTCTCTTCCCCTTGGCCAAGGTAGACTACATTTAATATCCCTCTTAGTAGTGCTTTGTCTGCTCTCATATGGGGGTTCAGATGTTTTCTCTTGTGTCATTAATAACCGAGTCTAACCTCTGCTTTTATAATATTCAAAATACGAAGTAAGAAATTAAGTTATTTCTTCTAAAACTAGGCAGCAGGTACTGTTTTTGAATAAGGATACAGCTATAGGGTGGTCTTTTGATATTTGAAGGCTATTATCTTGTGTTTAAGAGGGTGAGATATAGTATCTTATTGCTGCATTGTGTTCACCTGAAATTTTGAATGTGTTACATTATAGTAGCACTTTCAAGGTGCTACAATATAACAAGAGTTGTCGGAGAAAGTATTTTTTCAGGCTGGGTTTTGGTGTGTCCAGAGTTGCCTATGCTGGTATTTCTTGGCTGAAGGCCTGGCAGAACTGGATGGCACCTGGATACATTTGAGCATTGATTCCCCCAAATCTGGTGTCTTTCATTTATAGCAGCTTTCTTGCTTTTCACTTGTAAATAGTGCAGTAATCACACTCTTTTTCTGATTTAGTTTGGGTATCTTATTTGCATCCTCCTTGTCATTAGGCTTTGTCTGCCATGTTGACTGTGTATTTGAAGTTCAGGAATCAATTCAGTGTTTTCATTTTTCTGCTTTTTTCAGTAATGGATTCTAATAGGATTGGAGACAGATCAAGTCTTTTTCTGCGTCAGAATTAGCGCTGGAAGTGATGCTAAGAGCCTATCTTCAAGTCAGGGTCATTTATTACATTTACCCATTCAGAAACAAAATACTGATCTCTGTTCTCAAACATCTTCAAGATGGAGATTTAACAGTCTTCTCATGAAATTTCTCCTGCTGCATGCTGTCCTTGATGATGATTTCTTTTCAGTAGTGTTTAGCCTCTATGATCTTTGTCACTGGAGTCGTATCTGTTGTGCCATTCATTGTGAATATGGCAAAGAGATTTCTTCAAAAAAGGAGGGAAAGACAGTTTATTTAGGTGCTGTCCTTCTCCAACCATTTATTTTCTCAAGCTAAATATCTACAATCCTTTCAAATTTATAAAAGAAGAAAAAAACAAAGCAACCTTTACTTTCCCCTCCCAAAAGATCTGATCAAGTCAGTCCACAAGTTTCTTGATGAGATATGTAAAACCAGCCCAGTAATCCTAGAGATGAATTCTTCAAGCAGCTCTTCAGTCTGTACATACCGTCTGTGTATACATAGAGGAATGTTTGCACTTTTGAGGAGGAAATTGAATGAGGTTTATCATCTGACTCACAGGAACCTCTCTTACAGAACTGTGTCTAGCTGATTTTTTTTTTTTCATCCTGTAAAAGGGCTTTTAATTATTTCTTTCTAGGCATGGTAGCTTAATTAAACTTAAAATTGCATTTTATTTTTTCAAAGTTGAGGCAGAATTTTACAGCAAAAACCTCCTAAAGTAGTTTAAATTGGAGTATCTCCAGGTGAGGTTTTGGGATAGCTTTCTTGATGACATTTTTCAAGCGTTCTGAACTTTTACATTTAGAGCTAACCAGTGACCAGAGAAGGAGGGGACTATAAGTTGATTAGTGCATAGTTTCCTGTGGTATGGCTTTGTTTCCTCATTGTGTTGTGATTCGCTAATGACAATGGTGTCACTCTTCCCAAACTCCTTCTAGAGTGCAGGAATATCTCACCAGACTGGCTTTGACTGCAGTGGCCTTAGTCTCTGGCATGCTGTCTAGCTTTTTCCTGTGCTGCCTTCATGGAACCAGGAACTGTTTTGCCAGAAGGAAGTGATTTGTTTGAATGAATTCATGATTCTTGTGTTCTGTTTGTGTTGCCCACCAGGTTCTTGAATCCATGCAAATTGCAGGTTTTAAATACAGTTCAGAGTTAAATTAGCAATGTTTTGATCGTGTTACATGTTTTTTGAAGGAAGTATAATGATGCTAGTTTCCAATTAGTCTCTTTCGTGAAAACTGAGTAACTCAGTTTCAGTTTTATCTTCTTGGTAGTGCAACAGAAATACTTATTTCTCTGTCAAAGTGATGCAAGCAGAGGAGCCTTCAGATAAACTGCTACTTGAGATGTTTGCTCCCTGGTTAGAATTAGAAAGCACTGGACAAGTCCTTCTTTCAGCCTCGTGCTGCAAACAATAGTAGTAACACAAAAAAAGCATTGACTTCTGCGCAGATTTTTTTCACTAGCACTTGAATATTGGAACTACAGTATCATTGAAACAAATAATGAAGCATGCATCATCAGAAAGTCATCTTTGGATGTTCTGTGAGAGGAAATGCCTCCTTAGTGATACAGAGGCACAGCCAACTACAGCATTTTGGGAAAGTGTGCGTAAGCAGAGGCTAATACTGTACAACTGAAGTTGATGGTAAACTTCTTTACAGAAGCTTTTTAAAAATGAATACAAAGGAAGTGAGGTATCTCACAGACTTTTTCTTGGAAAATTTCAGGAATGCAGGGATTATGATTATTTTCTTGTATGGAAAAAATGGTAAGGACTAAGGACATTTTTGCTGCTGAGCAGTAAACAAAGTGATATACAAACTAAGATTTGACTTAGTATCAAATGAAGCTGTCAACATCTGTGTTTTCTAATGTGCCTCTAATGGTCTTAGAAGTTTGAGGAAAATGGCTTATTTGTGAGCTGTTTAATTTCAAGGAAACTCATAATTGTTATTTGCTAGAACTGTTTTTCTCCCCCTCCACTCCTGAGGTCTGCTTGGGGTATACCGAGGATGTGTGGTTTGAGGCTGAGAGAGGGGGAGGTGCAGGCTTCTTAGTGGATCTCAGTTAGAAAAGATACACCAAGGAATGGCTTAATGGCTTAATGGAATAGCTGTTTTGAGAAGGTAGAATAGAAAGATAAATAAAGATAAAGAGAAAATCTCCCATCTCTTCAGTTCCTAGGAACATGACTTTTATACATTACTCAGACCTGGGGTGGATTTTCCCACAGCACAATGCACTGATCCTGTCCATAGAGTTGTTCTGACCATTTTGATCAGTTTGAGTGATTTGGTATTCTATCTAAATAAAAGAGTGTTTATTAAGCCATTTGTTGTGAGGCCTTTCTTAGTGAGATCTCAAAAAAACCCCCAACTGTGCGAGTTCCCTCTGTGCCCCACACACTCTCTCTGCTTCCCTGTGCCTCTCTATGTTTCACTCTCCTCAGCCCTCACAGTAAAGGACATATACCTGCTTTTATCTTGGGATTTTATTACATTTTTGTTCTCAAGTTTCTTTGTTGCAGATTGCCTGGGTATTTTGTATAACTGAGTTTGTCATAATGTTAGTCAGATGCTGAAGGTCAGTCTGGTAATTTTTCAGAAAAATTACATAAAACCTGTGCTTGGATTTGCCTCTTGGTTTGAATCCTACTGATTCGACTTCTTTGTAACTTCTGGAACTGGTAACAGCTCTTCTCACCCCATCCCCCCAGCATTATGTAAAGTTAAACATTCCTTCTCCATGACTTAGAGCACAAGGAGGAGCAGCACAGGGAGCTGCAGTTGATTAGTCTAGAGAAAAGGAGGCTCAGGGATAAACTTATCGTTCTGGACAACTACCTGAGAGAAGCTTGTAGTGAGGTGTGGGTTGGCCTCTTCTCCAAAATAACTAGTGACAGGATGAGAGGAAATGGCCTCAAGCTGCTCCAGGGAAGGGTTGATATTAGGAAAAATGTTTTCACAGAAAGGGTAGCCAAACATTGGAACAGGCTGCTCAGGGCAGTGGTGTAGTCACTCTCCCTGGAGGTATTTAAAAGATGTGCAGATGTGGCATTTAGATTTTGTGGTGGACTTGGCAGGCCTGTATTAATGGTTGGACCTGACATCTTAGAGCTCTTTGGTTCTGTGGCTTCTCTGTAAATGGTAGAATTGATCTGTGTGTATCTGTAGTGCTGACTAATGGGCAACCTCCTTGAATGATTCCAAACTTCCATTAATACATTGTGTCCATTGAAAATTTTGGACTTTGCTCTTTTGTGTGTTGACTTGATCAGTGTTTTAATTGTAGGTTTAATGAAATAATGTGGAGAGCTCCTTAGTTAGGAGAATTCAGAGAAATTAGTTTAATTTTCAATTTTCAGATACTGAATTTTAAAAGGAAGTTTATGCACTCTGTACAGATGAGGTAGTGTAGGCCTTCACTTGACATGGTAGAGTATTTTCTGTTATAAGCATAATTTGCATTATGGGAATTGTCATAATGGTTAGGATTTTTGGTTTCTGTTGAGGTTGCCTTTATTAATTGCCTTTTAAAATCCATCCCCCCATAATTTTTTTACCTTTGATGCCATTTGCAACTGCAGTATTTCTGTAGTTCTGTCTTGCATTTGCCCTGAAAAAAAATAGTAATTGTAAAGCAAAGTAAGTATTCCTGTATGATTTCACTGATTTCAGATCCTGCACAAATACTGTCATAAGTGCATAGCAGTTCAAGTGCAAGCCTGTCTTGTGAGTTGAATTTAGCTGTATGCCTGTCCAAACTTTCTTCTTTTCTTGTCTGTGATGATTTTAGGTGGAGAACTTCATTTCCTTCAGATTGGAGGGACCTGCGATGACATCGATGAAGCTGATATACTTGTAGATGGATCCCTTTCCAAAAGTGTAGAACAGTCATCAGAAGGCACCAAGCCCTTATCCAACCCTTCTAGTCCAGGCATTACAGGTAAATTGCACATGTGTGCATGTATCAAAATACTTCTGCCATTTTTGAAAGTTGCATCTGAACATGACGTGCAATTATTTGATAGCATGCTGCTTTATATTTTGTTTGCTGCCCAAAGTTAAGAGTTCTGTAGTTGCTGTATGTCTGTCACTGGGTATTTGCAAGCATAACACTTCAGCAGTTCTTGATTTAAAAAAACAAACCAAAACACTTTGACTTTTTCCAGTCTCTACATGTGATTTTATCTGTGGCAGACTGTATTTGTGTGACCCCGATTTTATTCCTCAACAGTCGGTCGAAAGAAGGAAGAGATGCTTTTTTGTCATAAGTTTATTTGTAAGCAGCATTACAGCAGTTGCTTTGAGGACTGAATTTCTCCTGCTCACTAAAGAAGCCATTCCTGAAGTTTGAAGATCACTAGAAAATAAACTGTTGTACATATGGAAGGGGGGGGAAGTCTATGGCTTTCTTTTGCACCCTTCTTTTGCTAGTGGCAAATAAAACAAAAAAAGAATAGAGATGTATGTGGTTGCTCTGAATACTCTGATTTGTTTCTGTTGGAAGAGGAAGGAGAGTGAAGCAGAAAAATCCAGTCTGCTCAAAGATAGGCCTGTTGTACAGTTTGAGCAATGATCTCAGTTCTCATTGCAGTGTCATCCAGCTAATGAGGTTCACATTTGGCAGTTAAAAAAGTGAAGGTCTTTGCTGTATTATTGAAATTCAATTTCTAAAGCATTTCTAATTTCTTTGGCATTTTCCTGCCTCTGAGATTGAAAAGTAGAAATTATTATAGTTGCAATGAAAGTGAATTTATTACCTGTCCAAGCATCTCACCTCAAACTCAACCTGGACTGTTTTTCAAGATCCTTGTCTAGGTTCAGGTTTCACACTGAGGATGGTATTTGTGTTGGGGTATTATTATCTCCTCACCCCGAGTGGTGACAGTAGTAGTCAGGTAGCAAACGTTCTCCTTTGAAAATCATGATTTCTTTACAAGTAAAAGCTTTTCTTTCAAAACACATTTTTAAGAAAAAATGCTCAAAATACTAGAAAATATACATTGTGCATGTCTTATTTCCCCTCAAGTTTAGTTGGTTGGGGTTCTTTGGTTGGTTGGGTTTTGTTCAGGGTTTTTTTGTTTTGGTTTGGGTTTTTTTATCTGTTTTTGGTTTGTTTTGGGGGTTTTTTGGTTGGTTAGGGGGTTTGTGTGTCTGAGAAAATCTGATAATGAAATTTTGGTTTCTTTGTGGTTCCTTTAGGTGTTTAACTTCCTGGGATATTTTATTTTTCAATACTTCAATTAATAGCCTTGTTTCCTTGGTACAAGGCCTAAATAGGAAAATAAAATAATTGTCAAGGCCCAATGTCTTTTAAGTGGTTAACATAAAACATGTTTGTTTTTCACTTACCCCTCTTTTAAACTAAATTTGGAACCTTCCACAACGTTCTAGTAATCTACTATAAAATAAGTATATATTGATAATCAAGGGCCAAAGTAATGTTTTAAACAGTGATAGAAATGCATAGTAATTCTGTATGTATGTTTTCATGAATTTTTTTTTTATCTGAGTCAGTAGGGATATTAAAAAAATGTTTAATCAGCTTTACATCTTCAAAGTTCAGCTGGTTAATTACTTATTCCTGATGCCTCTGACTGAATCCCAGACAGCATGCTCAGAGCTCTCAGTATTTAGAAAATTTATTCCAAGTGAACTGCCTTCAAAGGATACAGGCTTCAAGGCTGGGATTGTGTTTGCTTGTGTTTGGCTGCTTGGGTTAGGGGTTTTTGTAGTTGTTTTTAGTCGCTGTTTGTTTAGGGTGGTGCTTTTGGGAATAGAGGGAGTTTATTATTATTATTCTTTTTTAACTAAAAAACCTTCATATGACTTGTAGTTCATTTTTCCTCTAGCAGTTCTGATATATTGTGACCTGTTTTTTCTAGGATGTTCTGGCAAAAATATCTATGTAGTAATGAATGCATGTGCTGTAATTATTCAGGAGTTGATCTTCTGGTGGACCAGCCATTCTCCCTTGAGACACTGACGTCCCTGGTGGAACTGACCCGATTTGAGACGTTGACACCGCGGTTTTCAGCCACTGTCCCTCCCTGTTGGGTGGAAGTCCAGCAGGAGCAGCAGCAAAGGCGGCACCCTCAGCATCTGCACCAGCAGCACCACGGGGATGCAGCTCAGCACACTCGCACCTGGAAGCTGCAGACAGACAGGTTTGTAGGGGAACGTTACATGAGAAATTGTGTGCACTGCTTAACTAGTTGGGGTAGCTGTACAACCACAAATTTCATGCAGTTTAATTGTTTTTAACTAGTGTGCAAGTTTAAGAACATGTGTTTTCAAAGATGATAATCCCCATTTGGAAATTTGCAATATAGGTGTTGGTGAGATTGCCAGAGGCATTTTAGTGGACCTTGAAACAAATAGCAAAGTCAGGTTTTGAATTGCTGGATTTTTATTTGCCAAATGTGGTCGTTATATTACATAATTAGACAAGCACATTTGCCAGAATTAGAGATATTCTTGATAGTTTCATTGAAAGTCTGAGTCACCCTTCCTATGTATACACACATTTTTAGTACATTATTTAATCGGAAAATGCAAACTGTGGGTGCCAGTGTGACTAATTAGTTGATCTAAATGAAATCATATTGTAGTTTACTTTAAAATATGAAGGTAGAATCTGGCTTTATGTCTGTTGAAGTTAAATCTTTATATATGAGACATTTTAGCCACTGGAGAGCCCTAGTAGTGCTAAAGTTCAGGCAGTATTTTCATTGAAATTAACTGCACCAAAATGGTATGAGTAGCAGGACTTAGTTTTTCACATGTGACATGAGAACTTGGAATTCCTCTGGGCTCCTAAATACAACTACAGCAGTGTTGCAGTCTCCCTGAAGGATTGCTTAAAACCTACCTGAAGTAGCTTTGTGTAGTTTCATGTTAAAAATGCTTGCAGAAACAAAATATATAGAGGGAAGTTTTTTTGTTTGATTAAGGGATGTGCATAAGACACTACAGGATCTTTTAGGTCAGACTGCTACACATCTGTTCCACTGATGTGTAACATTTGGATTGTCATGTAGACTTGAAATAGCAATAGAGGGAAAATAATGAAATGGCCAAAGGCTGCTAAGGAAGCTAGAGGTCACATGTGGTGCAAAAAAACTGTGTCATATAAACAACTGTAAGATAGCGTGTGATAATGAAGCATTCCAGGTGGGAAAACACGTAACAGATGCAGGCATTTCCAGGGCTGACAAATAACAGGAGCTGGACTTGCTTTAAATAAACGTTCATAAGCTACAGGTGAAAGCTTGAAATGCATTATAGGCTGTAAAGCCTTTATTTATCTTGTGGTTTTGCTTTGTGTAAGTCAAATATTCTGTATGTAGCAAGTGGAAGGGAGGTGATTCTTTGCAAAATAACTTCCAGTCAAAATTATTGATTAATCAAATGTGTTCAGCAACAGTTGAAAAGTAAAAAGCTATCAATATGAAGTTAACAAGGAGGCAAGCAGTGAAGGTAATAGTTGTGAATTGGAAGGGCATAAGTGGAAAATGAGCTTATGAATATTGTTCCATTAGAGGAAAAGAATTATGCCTACTGCTAAATAAAACAGTGTTGTAAAGAGGAAAAGTTAGAAGTATTGGTTTAGTACTGGAAATCTTTGACAGCTGCTGTATGACTCATGATGAAAATGATTAAATTACAGTGCCTTTGTTCTTAGGGCAGAATCTTAAGATTGAAAGCCATGTTAGCTCTTAATTAAAAGTTATCTGGGAAGAAACTTTTTGATTTCTGTATTATTTTTTGGTTGTTAATATGAGGTTCCTTTTATCTCCTTTTTGAGTGCCTCATACTGATACCTATCACGATGGGTGATTACATCCATGTTAGATGGATGAGTAATGCAATTTGATATGATAATTCTTTTGTTTCTCAAATAGATAGAAAGAGATAATCCTGTAACTGTATTTTAGAAAATGGCATTATATTACAGTCCTACTTAGTTATTTTCAAAAGACTGCAACAAAGAAAACAGAAAAGCAGAGTCTGGTTTACCCTGTGAATTATCTAAATATCAGTATTGTCCCCTCAGGTTTCGTGTAACTGGAATGTTAAATGAGGTTAATTGTTGTAAAAGAGAGGTACATGAATTCCTCATATGCAAGGATAAAGCAGTGACATCTGAGTTTCCTGGCTTTATCTCAAATTTATGTAGGGTGTATTCATCTTACAGAGACATATTTGAAAATATATTAAAGAAGGAAGAGGTAGATACTGATGTTCTTTCCAGTGTTTAACCTCTGGAAATGACTGCAGTTCAAAGTTCAGTTGCAGTGGAAGATCCGACAGTGAGATGTTCTAGAAAAGGAATGAATAAGTGTGTTGGAAAATATCTTGTAGTTGAGAATGATGGTATATTGGTGCTTAGAACACAGTATGGATTGTATGTTCTTCTTTAGAAAGGTGCTATAGGTTTAGAAGGGTTTCAAAGGCAGAATAGTTCCTAAAAGACTTTGCGTTAGATTATCAGAGAAGAGTGATTATTTAACATAGATATGTAAGACATGAGAAAACAATGAGGAAGTAGGTTAATTTGTTTGCTGCTTTGAAACTTTGCACGTGAATAAAGGATGTACTTAAAGCAACCTATGAGATATTAAAAGAAAACTTTAAAGGGGAGTCTTTTAACTAATCACAGAATTAGATTGTGAGGTTTATTGACGCAGGTATAAAAAGATCTCTTAGGACTAATGTGAGACCTTCATGGAGATTCTTTATTGCATACGTGCCTATTGAGCATCTGCTGCTCAGTTCTGTCAAAAATAGATTTCTGGGGTAGACAAATAACAGTTGTAATTCACTGTGGCTCTGTGCACTGTATGCAACACATAGACTACAAAAGACTGCTGCAGACAAAGTGGTTTCTTATTAATTTCTGGATTTGTACCAGATCTTTAACTAAAACTGGATGGGCAGAATATTACTTCGTGTTTCAGAAGTTTGGCTCCTTTGAGTGTCTTACATGCTGTGCAAAAAAAAAACTCCCAAACCTCTCTCTGTTTGGCACTGGATTATGTGTTCTCCAAGCTAGAGGAAAGGCATGAGTGATTCTAAATATTTAGTGTTACAGTGGCTAACAGAGGTTTTAGGGTCTTTTTTCCCCCAGAACAGTGGGATAAGTTTTCATTATATTTTATTTACTTGTGTTCTTTGTACAGTTAGCTGAAAAGTCTTCACTGTTACTTCTTGAATCATAACCACAAATTCTCTTCTGTTCATCTTTCCCTCAAAATCTGTTCTTCAATGCTGCTTGCTGGAAAGCTGGTGTGTCATTTCATTACTTGTGCCTGAAATCTCTTTTAAGTTGTATTACATGTGCCTTAAGGAGATCTTGCCATCAGGGATATTACTGTAAAGAAATAAATACATTTGCACCATTCCTTAATCTATTTTAAAATGATTTTCTGCACCATACCCAATGTGTAGCATACTATTGAAGCTAAAATACCTATTTGTGAATTAGATGTTAGAAAGATGTCTCAAAAATATTTACAGCAGCATACTCAGTTTCTTACTGTTCTCAGTTATACAACTAAATAAGTATATCCAAGTTAGATTTCAAAAAATTATTTACTGCTAAATTAAGGAGATAAATTCAGTTAATTTTAAAAAAGTACACAAACAGGACAATTGACACTTAATTAGTTTTAATATCATTGCTTTTTGGTTTGAACTATTTTTTGCAAACCCCAGTGTATCAAACTATGGAATGGATCATCGAGGGGTACTTGCCTCAATTTACACTTTCAGTGTGAATCAAACTTGTCTTCAAAACAAAAATGGGACTTATGAAAGAAAGCTGTACCCTTTTGCATAGCACAGGCTTCTGAGTGTGCACCTGGTAAGAAGCACTTCTCATCCTTTATGAATTATCAAATGTGCTTCAAAAATAATTTAAAAATAGTATTTTAAGTCTCCTGTGTGTTGATTTTGTACCACTGGAAAGTGACATTGGTAAGTGTTAGAGAGTGGATAAGGGCAACTTAAAAGAGATTACAGGGTAGGTACCTCTGATCATGCTTTCATACACTTCACTAATTGGATAGATCTTTTAGTGTTGTGCTTGGTTTTTTATTCTTGTACTTTTTTTTCATGGAAACAAGTAACTGGTGTTTATAGTAGTATGAAAACCTTTACCGTACTGCGATCAAGGTAAATAGCTGGGGAATCTTTCCACTCCTGCTTTTATGTGAACATTGCTTCTCTCTGTCATATCAATTGGCATTTCAACATCTTCACAAAATTAATGTGGTTATCTTGAAAGCTTGAAAGCTTTAAAGTTTGAAAGACTGCTACTTCAGAAATTCATGTGGATGTCAACTAGCACAAAATAAGTTTTTCTTCTTGTTAAAGAGAGCGTGCATAGATGCAGAATGGACTGTGTGATGCTGCCTGCATGATTGGCGTTTTCTCTGTACACTGGGTCATTGTCTTCTTTTTTCCTGACAGCAACAGCTGGGATGAGCATGTCTTTGAACTGGTTCTACCAAAAGCCTGTATGGTTGGCCATGTGGACTTCAAATTTGTTTTGAATTCGAACATCACAAACATTCCCCAGATTCAAGTGACTTTACTGAAAAATAAAGCTCCAGGCTTAGGGAAAGTCAATGGTAAGAAAAAACCAGGATATCTTTCAAAACACTGTTTCTTTTCTCAAACTCGTTATTCTCTGTGATGTGTTTCAGAAAAATTGCTTGTAATTGTGTAAGTATTTCACTTTGACTGATTTATTCTGTTTCTCAGTATCATGGGCTCTTTTCAGTTATCATGCTTGAATGTAAATTGGGGAGAGAAACTGGGTAAACAGTTTCATAATCTTGACATTTATACAAATAAAAATACGTAGCTAAAAATATTGAACTCAATTATAATTCTGTACTGAATGAATCCTACAGTCATTAAAAATAAGTTGTCAGTTGTAAGTCATCCTAGAAATTGACTGATTAAACAAATGGTGCTCTTTTAAGGTCTCGATATAGTAAAAAAAATACACTAAATTATTCCAAGTCACAGAGGAGATTATTTACCAGTGAGAAATAGCAAGGTTTTTCTCGATGGAAGTAAAAAATCCCGTGGCTTCCTTGGGAATTCTGTGATCATTTGGCTCATTAACTAAGTTATGTGAAAGCTGCAGTATGATTTCACCTTTTATTCCTTGCTGCTTTGACAGAGTAGACCAAAGTTAGGAACATTCTTCCCTTGGGAAGACTCCTAACTGGACTCTGTATCTACTAGCTCTCAGGGAACCTGTGAGGGGGTAACATAAATTGAAATGTCAGTTCTTTGATGTGGAAGTGCCTCCACTGGGATTTTCCTGTGGTGAGAGCATGCATTTCGTGTCCTGCTGCCTTGTCTGCTAGGAGTTGAAGGTATTACATGCTGCAGCTCCTTTTATTGAGTCATTAATAGCTTATCTTTATCTGGCCACCTCTTTTACAAAAGCTGCTGGGAACTGGCTATTTCAGAGAAATCTTGCTGTCAGATACTATTAAATTGCTTGCTGAATATAAAACGTGTTGAGGAGAACAGCAAGCATGATCAGAAAACCCCTTTTCACTCCCTCTTCCTATTTTTTTTTAATTGCTAAGTAAGAGCATCCCACTTAAACACACGAGTAACAGCTGTAAATTTCAAAAAGGAATATATGCATTTCAGAGATCATTAACATGCTTTCATAAAACTTCACTCTGTAGCATCCCCCAGTGTTTAACAACAAAAAATGTGTGCTGGAGATGCTCCCTTAAATACTGTAAACTGGTTGTTACCCATGAACTAAATATTCTAGCATAGTAGTATTGTTTGAGAAAAGCCTATTCTTTTAGGGTTCAAGATGGTTTAGATTTAACAGAAGTGCTAGCTGTGACTGCAGGACAGCAATTAACAGGTGTTCTTTTGGTTTCTTCATTTTTTTTAATCCTTGCTGTGAAACCTTAATTTTAACATGTAGAAGAAATTTGTTCTATCAGAGGAAAAAAGCAGTACAGATTGTCCCTGTTTCTCTCTTGAATGGAACCTGCTTTGTTTTCAGCATGATTTCAGTCCATTTGCAGACCTGGATCTCAGAATTAATCTGAAAATCTTCACCTGTGGAACAAAACAATAGAAGAAAAGCTAAACTCTTTTCCATAATGCTTCAATTTTAAACACTTCTGAGCAAACAGTTCCATGAGTTGGTAATTCCTTGGAGACATTTGATTTAGCTGTGAACTAAATTGCCAGATCTCTCTGTGAATGCTTTTCAGCAGAGCATGCTGATGAGAAGACATGACAGAGCTCTTCCAGAAAATGACATTTCACTTCCTAATGTGCAATATATTGGAATTTGCTTTTTTCTGTTACGAGGTAGAAGAGGCATCGAATGGGGGGTCAGGCAGTCTGGAAAGGACTGGGGAATGTGAGAGCCACCTGCAAGGCAGCCTTGGCAAAGTCTTTTTTCTTTCTTATTCAGTAGGATTGGAGATCCACAACCAACCAACATCTTCTTCAAGTGTAGCTGCTTTGCAGTTGTTTCCTTCCCTTTTTCAATTTCTTGAGTTTTGGAAAAGGACTTAGTGACATTTGCCTTTTTTCTGTGCACTATTGAATAAAATAATAGGACACTAATGATTTCATTATAAGGGAAGACAAAGCTAGGTGATTTATATCTGTGATAGATCTTAACCAAAATGTTCCAGTCCTAGGGAGAAGTAATATTCAACATTGTTTGATGGCTCTTAGAAATGTATAAAAACCTCAGACTGAAATTCAATTAACTTCCCCCCAACTTCTCTCCTTCCATGAGGAGAGAAAGGAACTAAAAATTTCAGCTGATGAGACGTAGGGAAGATGTGCAGGGCAGAGTTTATTCAGTCATTTTTTTTTTATGACAGGAGCCCTTGAAACAGTTAAATATTGTAGTGTGTAGTAATGGGAATGCCAGAGACATAATTCTTCCAGCTGGGAACTAATGGTTTTGGTTTGGCAGTTAATTCATTGTATATGCTTCTTGTTAATTTGCTTGCATGTCCTCTTCATATATAATTCATGTGATCCATTTAATTGGAAAAAGGGCTGTGTTTAAGTATTACCAAAATAATGTTTGATATTCAGCAGGAGCAGTCCAGTTATTTTAAGTTTAAATTATCAAACTTTCAGTGCTGGAATCTAATTGCTTAGAAGTAATCTGCAGTTGATTATTAGGGGAAAAGAATTTGGGCAGCATTAAAACAAAATGGGCTCTTTATAGGTCAGTCAGAAATACTATTTTTTTACCTATTTGCTGCAACTTCAATCCATATGAAAAACATGTCCTTGTATACTTGTGGGTTTGTATTAGAAATATTGCTGTGGGCAGAAAGTTAATAATTTTGCTATGAATAAGTACCACTTCTCTTTTTCCTGAGCCTTGAACAGTGTTTGAAATCATGCGAATATTTTTATTTCCAGAAGCAGCAGTAGATAGACAGATCACATTTCCTTTATCTCCAGCTCATAATATTGAAGTGGAGAGAAATGGAAAACCAGGACTGGTGGAATTCAGTGAAGAAATGCAGTATATGGATGTAGAGGAACCACAATGTAAGTTTTATTGATCTTGTTATACTTCAATTAAAATAGGACCTTGCTTTTTTCTTCTTTTAATGATAAGTTTGAATTCCTCTGCAAAAATTTCTCAGACATTAAAATAGACTAATTTCTCAGCTGTCTTCAAAGTTGTTTTTCTTTCTGATCTGTTTGCTGTATGAGTTGAAAGTTTAATACAAACACACCAGAAATGTCCCAAACTAGTGGAGAGGTTTGGTGCTTACAAGCTGATTAATGTTTATATGAATTTAGAAATCAAGTAGATTGATATGGCACCTTTGTAACTTAATTTGCTACCCTGTTTCAGCAGTACTTTACTTTGTTTGGCTAGTTTTAATATAATTTTTCTTTGTGTATCTGGCTCTTGTAGAGATTGCTGCCATAAACCAAGAAAACCACAAACAGAACGTAAAGAATTCATAGCTGGGCCACATCACACTGACTGTGCCTGTTTTTACAACTGTTTTGTTAACAAGTGCTCTTCCACAAAATGTCTTAGGCTGTGAAAGGCAATGAGTGGGTCTGAGTGAGGAGAGCTGCAGACTAAAATTTGGCAGTTGGAGTGACTCAGTTCTAGAGCCATGGTTCTTTTCCTGGTCCTTTGAACACTCTTACTTTGCACCTTCTTTTCTCTCATGTAATCAGGCTTATCTAGAGCATGACTGTCAAGGTCCTTTCCAACCCAAACTATTCTGTGGTTCTATGGCTTCAAGAAAGGAGGGGTTACAAGGATGTAATGAGTGATTACAAAGGGGTGATAAAGGAGGTGTTTCATGCTGAGAAAAGAGCAGCGGATGAGTGAAGATGGTTTCAATAATTTGTATATCCCACAGAAGAAAACAAGGCTGTCCTTGTTGTAAATTTATTATTCATTTTGTTTTTAGACAGTGTTGCCCTGCTTCAGTATGACCCAGTAAGGATTGTGGATCTGTGTGTATTGGTTCTTTATTTCATCAGTTTTGTATTTTGTGGCTTTTATAAGCCAGCCAACAGATATATTAATCCATATAATACAACTGAAAATGGTGTAAAAACTGTCACTTACCTCAATTAATTTCACTGGAAAATGTCTAGTAATTTTTTATGTAAAGTTATATGTATTTAGTGATCAGAGTTTGACATGGTGCATTTTTGATCTATGAAAATGATCAGATTTTGTGACTTAATCATGGCTAATTCAGATCCATATTGCTCATGTTTTTGTAAGGTCTTAGACTGTGTCCATTTCTGGAGGAACACAAGGAAGATATACTTTGTGGTCCAGTATGGTTGGCTACTGGGCTTGATCTATCAGGACATGCTGGAATGTTGACACTAACAAGTCCAAAGCTTGTTAAAGGTAAACCCATTTATTATGCTATTTGCATGAAACCTGTGTGACTGAAGTGCATCTCATACTTCAGTAGTCAGACATAGGTATGTTACTTATTTTTACATTGACAAATTTTGCTGTATAACACCATAGTGAGTTGCTGTTTCAAAGGGATGATAAACTACTGTAATAAACATGGTTGATCTGTTCTGTTTACAACTTGCAATCTGCTTAAACTGTGCAAATTCTCCCCCCTCCCTTTTTCTTCTCCACTTTCAGGCATGGCTGGTGGCAAGTATCGTTCGTTTTTAATTCATGTCAAAGCAGTGAATGACAGAGGAACAGAAGAAATCTGCAATGGTGGCATTAGACCAGTGGTTAGAATACCTCCTCTAAAACCTCAGACCAACAAGGGCCATTCACTTACTTCATTGCTGGCAAAAGTTGCAGCAGGCAAGGTAATGAATAGCCAAGGAGGATTCGTATGTTAGTTGTAGACTTGGTATGATTCATGTCATCTGAGAATGAGGCAGCTGTTAGCAGAATTAAGATCCATTAAAAAGTACTTTCTAAGGAGGTGACACTGTGTTGACACCTTCAAGAATTAGAGTTCCAAGATTTCTAAGTTGTTTCTTTTGTGTAGATTTAGTTGAAAAAGGTATGTTCTGCCACTTCCACATTCTGAACGCTGGTTTTTGAGACTTCAGTTTCCTTGAGTATTTTCAGTCATTGATAGGTCTTATCCTTCTGTGAAGGTGTGTATGTGTATTGTTCTATATTACAGCAATTAGTGAATAAAAATAGTTTATTTTGATACAGTGCTCAAACTCAGAGATTTTAGCAAACTGCTTGCATTTCACTGAACAAGGTATAGAAATAAATCAGAACCAATGTGATTTATGAATGTTATTTTTTCCAAAAATGTAAGGAAAAGCCATCTAGCAAAATTGAAGCCACTACTTCTTCAAGAAAATCAGATAATCTGCGAGGCTGTGACTTACTTCAAGAAGTTTCTGTAACAATTCGAAGATTTAAAAAAACTTCAATTTCAAAGGAGAGGTTAGTAGATGTTTATTAATTCTGAAAAAATGTTAGCCTTAGTTGTGCTTTGCATGAAAAGCTTAGTTCTGGAAATAGCTCAGGTCAAGATACTGTTTCAAGTTGCTATTTCATAAGCTTATTTTATGTGGAAAATCCTGTAAATTGCAAGTATAAGAGAGCACTATCCTGTGGAAGTTGCGGTAGAATATCACCATGCATGAAATTATATGCTGAGTGGGTTTCTTTGCCCGATTTCAAAAGGCGAATGTAAATAAGTTGTCTTGGTAAAACAGATAAGTTTTTTAAAGGAAGCATCTTCCCTTTCCATTTCCGCATTGCCTTGTTTCTTACAGCAGAAATTACATTATTTGTCCAAAAGTTTAGAATCAAATTTAGCTAACAAAGTAGTAGTTGAAGTCTTTGGTTTGGTACTACAGACCTAGATGCAAGTAATACATTTTTTAAAGTGTATTACCAGCTGCCACCCTGCAATGGTGGGACTGTAACTGGCATAAAGAGGTCAACAAGGCTGCAAAGAGGTATGTGGAAACAGTTGATAAGAGTTCTGCAGATGGTGAAAGTTTGTTCAGGTTTAGAAGTTGCTAGACAAGTCAAAAGGGGGGAAAAATTCATAGAGGCTTACTAGATGTATTGTAATGTAGGAAGTTCTGTGAGCAGAAAACAGGATGATTGGGAATGTGTACACAGAAAGTATTGCATATGACTGTGTATTGCTTTTACTTTCAGCTAGGATTCTCTTTTTTGCTGCTCCCGAGATAGGATACGAAGCTGGAAAATGGCCATATTGGATAATTCTGTTTTTTCTTTCCTTCCCCTCCTCCCTAGAGTTCAACGGTGTGCCATGTTGCAGTTTTCAGAGTTCCATGAGAAGCTGCTCACCACTCTTTGCAAGAAGACAGAGGATAGTCTGACTACAGAACATGCTCAGAGTCTTGTACTCGACACGCTTTGTTGGTTGGCCGGCGTGTATTCAAATGGCCCTGGCAGGTAAGGGAGGAATTATGTTCAAACTACCATGGTTATTTCTCAGTATCAGTTTAGTTTAAAAAAATAGTTTTGTATAATTCTCTAAAGTGTGCAACTTGTTTTCACAGCTCAAAGGAGGGAAATGACAGTTTGCTTTCTAAAACACGTAAATGTGTCTCTGATATTATACGTGTTTGCTTCTTTGAAGCTGGGCGGAGCATAGCTCACAAATGTGCACGATTTCTTGCACTATGCATCAGGTCAGTGCTAATTATTTGCATGTATTTATTTTTGTTTATTTTTGTTTTATATTGGGGGATTTACATGCATTCTGAACTGAACGTTGTGTTTGTTACTGTTGGACACTGAATTCATAAAGCAACAATATCTGGTAGATGGTTCTGTTCAGGAAATATGCATTTAGGATATGACTGCAAAGAACATCAGTCTTTCATCTTCATCTTCTGGAGGAGATTTCATATTTCATTCTTAGTTCCTTAAATGTTAAAATGTGTGTTTTTTTGTAGCAATGGGAGGTGTGACCCGAGTCAGCAAGGGTTTGGATCGGTTCTTCTAAAAGCTTTACTCGACAATATGCCTCTTTTGCCTGCTGCTGCCACGGGTGGTACGTATGCAGTGTTTGCTGTCATAAACATACACGGTACATTTGTTGTTTGTTGAGTTGTGATGGACTCTCTTGTGAAATTAGAATGAGGTAATTGTACAGTTAGTACAAAATGCTGCTTTGGAGTGGTCTGGTCATGAAGTAGACATTTGCAGTTGGTGGAATTTGAAGCAAATAAGTTTGCTTAAACCAGAGCGTGAAGGCTGACATTTTTGGAAGAGCTTAAGTAAGTTTTCTAAGAATTCTGAAAGGTGTTTAGCAACAACAGATTATGTTGACATAAATGACTGTCAGGGTGGTCTGTTATTTTATTTTTTAAAATTAGGAGATAGCCAAGAAACTTGGCTATGGAAATTATGTCTAACTAGCAGTCCACTTCTGATTCTTCTACTCTACAAGGAAATTTTAACTAAATTAAATTTCTTCCTTATCTATATTGCAGTGTAACGGTCTCTTTGCACCTTGTTGAAGCATCTGGAGTTCCAGATGGAATGGGAAGATGACTTCACCCTTGTATTTTGGGTGTCAAGGCCTGCTTTTCACACTAGGACATTGTTGAATTGTTTCTAGCTTGGCATCACCAATAGGTCTTGCAGAAAAATTAGTTTGCATTTGAAAAGGCTTGTTGTACTACCACCCAGGTCAAAACCCTTAACACAGTGCTACAGAGGTTGTGGAATGCACAGGGAGGGAAGGAGGAAGAAGCTGAGATTTGTGTTTCTGTACAGAATCACTGTGCTGTGCTCCCAGAACTGATTTGTATGGAAGCAGTGCCTCCAGCAAATACAGATTAAGGAGACAGCAACCAGAACCAGCGGGTGAAACAAGGAAAAGAGTTGGCTCTGGAGTATGGCTTGGCTCTGATGGGATTGGAACCCCTAGCCGAGCACCTTAATATATCAAGAGCATTTTGATTGTTGTGAGCAGGAGCAATGAAAGAAGTGTGCAAAGCTGTCTTTTGGGAACCCTTTTTCCCTTCAATTATGTGTTAGTTGATAAGAGAATCAGAAGTACTTGTAGAAACTTACAATTACAGAATGGTTCTTAGTTGAAGTCTCTCATGAAAGGGGAAGGGGTAGAATATCTCCCAGTCTGTATTCAGTAACCATGAGATAATTATCACTTCTGTTGATTATCCTTCAGAGTTTACTTTCTCGGTGAAAATTTTATATCATGTTTCACCTGAAATAATTCATTTTTTTTTAATGCAGGATCTGTGTATTGGTATTTTGTGTTGCTGAACTATGTGAAGGATGAAGATTTGGCAGGATGCAGTACAGCTTGTGCTGCATTGCTGACTGCGGTGTCCCGGCAGCTGCAGGATCGCCTAACACCAATGGAAGCATTACTTCAGACAAGGTACTAAGAAATGTGGTTGTTGTAAACTTAATAAAAATAAACCTAAAGAACTGTCTAATGCCATCCTTTGGTGTTCTGATAAAGATTGTGTTACACTTTGCTGTATTTGTTTGAGCAAGGATTAATTTGCTAAAGATCTGGAAAACCGTTTTAACTTGTGTGAAATTAAAGTTGAATTTTATTTCTGTCTCACAGTTTAAACCAACAAATTTGTATGTGGTGTTTGAAGTCTGCAATCCTTAATTTAGTATTTATGATTTTTAGAGCAGCATGTCCTATTGTGACTCTTCGAGGGAATTAAGTATACAGAATAGTTTCAGTTTGGCACAATGCTTCACAAAATTATAGTCGTTCACTAGGCTGACCACACATTTAATGCATTTCTCTAAAGGCCAGATTCTAGGTGTAGGGACCTGGAGTAATTTACTGGGAATGCAGGTTCTTCTTTGAATTTTCTTTAAAGTATCAATGTTTATTTAGGATGTTGCTTTTATATATTGCACTGATTGGCCACTTAACTTTGGATTTATGTGATAGAAAAAGGAAATTTCTGATGGTTCAGTTTTGTAGCAGTTTCCAAAGCTGCATTATGGGGAAGGAAAAATACTGCTGTTTGGTAGATCTTTCAGTTGTGGTTTGGGTGCAAGAGTTTTCCTCAAAGTCCAGCAAGATCAAGGTGGAAAAGTTTTTGTGGAGATTAGTTAAGGATTTTCAAAAAATTTGAAAATTTAATAGAAAATGTAGTAGTAAGGGAAGGTGTGAAGGAGGGAAGATATCTCTTTATTTTTCTTTTGTCTTTAAAGAACTATATTTCCAAAATACTTCATAAAAACTTAGTTTCAGGTGTTACACTTGAATCCTTACCCTGCTGTCTGCTACATTTCTCTACTTAGTTCTTAATTTATTTCACCATCTGAAACCCTTGCAGCTGATTAGAAGACTTATCACAGCAATAGAAATGGTTATCTGGAAAAATTGAGAATTTTGAAAAATAAAGTGAACTGAATGAAATGGAGGAGAAAAATCTGCAAATTACACTTGACATGAGAATGGCACCTTTCTGTGGGAAATGAGTTGTTCCTTCATATAAATTGCTTCCAAGTACTTCCTTTAAACAGAATAATAGAAATAAACTAAAATAGAAAGTTTTCTTCCTTTCCAGTTGCCTACTTTTGAATTTGGTATGTGTGGCATTTCAGATCACCTGTCTGCATGACAGGGGAAGGTTTCTGAAGTGAGCCTATTCTTGATGTTCTTCAGGCTTAGATTTTCTGAATGTTTCTAGACAGTGGTTTACTGATTTTCTTCCTGGAACTTAATTTGCTATTTCTTTTAACTGTGTAATCCCATAGGTGGTTTAAGAGTAGCAGCAAATTCCTTATTTGATTACAATATCTCTCTAGCAAGGACTGGCTATTTCTTGATTTAGTTTACTAATTCAAGCAAAATTTGTAGGCCTTTCCTTCATATGCCTATGGATCAAGAGAATACTGTTGGTTTTTGGTTTTGGTTTTGTGTTTGTGGGTTTTTTTAAGAGAAATTAGTAGGCAGCCATAGCTTTCCTCTTTTTCCCTTTCCTTTTCCTGAATTGTGTTCTATCTTCTTTGTGTGTATTTGTGTTACAGGGTTTATATTACTGTGGTTTTCCTTTTTATCACTGGTCCCATTGCATAGGTGCAAGCAATAGCCTAACATCTGGCAATCAGCTAAAAGCAGATGTTTAATTAACAGATCTGCACCTTCATGGGAGATTAATACTCATTTTACTATCATGTGCTGGGATAAATCAAGTAAAACTTGGAAGGATAAGGCCAGTAGGGTGTGTTACATGATTTGCAGTTCAGAAAACAACAAAAAAAGGGATTTCAGGTAGTATTTTTGTCTGTCTTACAAAAAAATCGGTTGGTTTTGTCTCTAGCAAATCTGAAAAAACTTCTCTAGCCTGTTCTTGAAAGTACCAGATTCGTGTAGTCGTGGAATTAAATTATTCTAAATATTGAAAGGTATTACATGGTTTGATTATAATCATTAGCACTTGAACTGTCTCCTGCTCACATCTAATCTGAAACTGTCCTGCTGCAATTAAAGCTTTTTAGTGCTTGTGTCCTGCCCACATTGGCAGATTCTTTCATTCTCAACAAGTTCTGGATGTTTGGAGTGTATTTGTATCTTCATTGTATTTGCCAGATCTGTGGTCATTCTTAAATCATTTCCTTGAGCTTCTTTGGTCCTTAACTTCCTCCTATTGTGATTCACAAAATTTTAGACATTATTCCAGTTGAGGGCTCTGATGAATGCAGCAGAAGAGGTATTGTGCATAGTTTACTGCACAGATGAATAAGGTGATTGATGAGTTTTTACATGACATTCTTGATTTAGTTTTTGGGTTTTTGTTGGTGTACCTTCTATATCTTTTGGTGAAAAGGATTGCTAATGAAGCTTAAAAGTTCATTAACCTGAACCTGATAATTCCTGTTCAAGAACGAGTAAAAGGCACTGTGCTTGTTGAAATAAATCTGGATTGGACAGAATAAATTAATCTCTCTGCAGTACTTTCAAATTCTGATTCTACTCTACAACAGTCTTGCAGAATTTTGACATTTTATGACCTGCTTACTTAATAAATCAAACTCTTTATTTAAAGCATGTAGGTAATCATTGTTCGTGTTGAGTTGACCTGATTTACTGAATGTTTAAATCTGATGTCCAAAGCAGGCTGTGAAGTCCTGTGCTGAATTTTGCCTGAGCATTTTTGTGTGTTTTAGTAAGCACTTTACAGGAGCATGTTGTCTTGGCTGGCATATGAAAAAAGGTCGGGCAGCAAACACATCAGTCTTGTCAGATGTACAGGATACACTGGCCATGTCTAATGTGTGCTTGTAAACCAAGCAACCAAGTCTGTCCTGTGTTGTTCTGAGTATAAAGTTATTTTAAATTTGCTACTTTGTAAGTTACTTGGTTGGGAAATGTAATGTTAAATGGGTTGATCTGTAATTTTCAGATGATCTGTAGCAATTATTGCCCTTTTGTAAGATCGTTCATCATTTTCTGATAATTACAGGTGTAATATTGTGTGACCAAAAGCACTGAGCCCAGCTAATGTAAAAACATTTTAATATTCAGAGAAGTCTAGAATCTGTTTTTACCTTGTTGATGGTGTTGTGTTCATGGAGACATTTACACTTTTTTGATTAGTTGATCAAAAAATGACATTTAAACATTCCAGCCTTCTCAGCACGTTGGGAGTTTTTACCTCATCTGGTAAAGAGAAGCTACTCAAAGGCAGAGGGGAAAGGAGGGGGAAGAATTTACTGTCCCTGCTGGTGTGTTTGTGGAAATATTTCAAATTTCTTCTCTCTCTTGCCAAAGTGCAGAGTATTGTTTCTCACTTTTGTACCTACACAGATGCATCCTTTCTTTCTACTCTGGCTTAGTAATTTGGCCTGATTTCCATTATTTTCCTTTTCTCAGCTGCTAGCAATAGGTATTGGTAAACACTAAAAAACCCCACTTCAACCAAAACCACAAACGAACAAAAAACCCCACTGATTTTGGTATCACTTTGGAGTTTCCTTTTTCTTGGCTTATAAAACCCTAATGATTTGGGACCACTTTGAGTGATGGTGCTATTTTTTCCCCTCCAGCACTGCCATAGTAAATGTTAGGAGTTTACTTCTGTTGAGGTATTTATCACAAGCATTGATTGGTATGCCTAGCAGCGTTTCCTTTTTTTAATTTTTACTTCAGCTGGAAGAACAAGTTGAGGTGGAATTTCTTCCTCTGTTTTGAAACAGTACTGTGTTTTTATTGACTTCAGACTAATGTCTCATTTACATGTGCAGGTGTGTGTATTGCTGTGGCTCATTGTCTAAGCCTTGCAGTTCTATTTTCCATGCCTAGTGTGATTGTGTGTCATGTTTCTAGGACAGTATTACAACTTCAAAACTCTTCAATACTAGAGTTACTGACTTAGCATTATAAACTGTTTGAAAATGCCATCTAAATTATTTGAATGAAGTATAAGTAAGTGATAATTTCTAAGATGTGTCAAATGAATGAACAGAAGAGTTTGGAATATAATAAATCCTGATGGTGAAATGCTTTGCCTTTTACTGTAAATAATTTTGAATGAGTTCTTATTGTGTGAATGTTGCTGTTTGTCTTATTTGCAGATATGGATTATACAGTTCACCTTTTGATCCAGTTCTGTTTGATTTGGAAATATGTGGTTCATCTTGTAAAAATGTATACAACAGCAGCATTGGAGTACAGTCAGATGAAATTGATTTATCTGATGTTCTATCAGGTATGTATGTTTAGCAGTGATTTATTGTGGCAGAATTGGTAAATCTCTATTATACTGTTTTCTTTTCATGAAGCTGTGATCTTATACTTTCCAGCTAAGCTGAAGTCCAAGGTATTCTCTTGCTCCTGGTATCTTTTACATTTCCTGTGGCCTTAGGCAAGGAGAAAAAGCCTTTCTGGAATCTCTTATTCTCTTATTCTGTAGAATATCTCAGGGTAGAGATTAGACAGAAAGGCTGCTCTCATTCCCTGGGTCAGTCATTTAGGAATCACCTGTCACCTCTTTCAAGTGGCTCCCTTGAGGTGTGTTACTATTCATTTAGGCTAGCAACACTCATAGGTAGAGCAACCTAAGTGGATTTTTCTTAAGTTGGGAAGATGCTATATGGCATTCCTCTACTTAAATACAAAGGTTTAATGCAGTATTTTTTTCTGTTTTAGAGGGGCTAAAACACTTGAAAAGCATATTTGTGTCTGTCTTCTCAGATTAATTCATAAGTGAATCTTTAGGCCCTGCAATGGCCTAAAGTACTAGATAATTTTTACCTGTAAGGAAATTCTTTTCATGGCAAGCACATTCATCAGTCATAGTGACTCCTTTCCTTCTCTTGTATGCTATTGTCTTTCTCCTTCCTATCCCTTCCTCCGTACAACTCTGTGAATTTGTTTGGATATTGGATAATAGTCTGGGTTTTATACTAAATTTGTGTATGCTCTTTGTTGGTCTGAGAGTTTCTTCCTCTTCCTTTCTGGTAACATCAATATATTTTTGCAAGCTAATTTGCTTTCAGTGTAGAAAGACCATATATAATTTATTACTAGAATTAAGAAGGTTATACTGTGCTTCTGTCACAGTTGACAGTTTGACTTACTAACATACTTTCTTCAGATTTGACAGCATTAGCATTTTAAAAATACTCTTCAATTTATATTGGGGAATAGTGATAGTGTTAAGATTTTTTTCTACAACAGGAAGTAATAAAATATGTGCATTATATTTAGTTGTCCCTTTAGACACTTCATGACTTGAAATGTCACTATCAAGAAAACATTGACTGACTGTGCAGATACGTGTTTCTCTTTTAGGAAATGGGAAAATCAGTAGCTGTGCAGCTGCTGAAGGTAGTTTTACTTCCCTTACTGGACTTCTGGAAGTTGAACCTCTGCACTTTACCTGTGTTTCAACAAGTGATGGAACTAGAATAGAAAGGGACGATGCAAGTACGTTTACTGGTATATACAATTTTTCATTTCTTCTACTTAGCATAGTTCCTCAATACATTTTTAATTGAATATAATGGCACTGTTTGACAAACTGATTGCTTGTAGTTTTGCAAGTGTTAAAATGTTTTGTCTGGGGTTTTTTCTTAAATAATTTCTATATGTGAAGTTAAACTTCTTGAATCTTAGCAAACAAAGTGGATTTAAAAAATATTAATTTGAATCCATTTTTTCCATTGGAGGGTATAACATACAGGCTTGCATCTTTACCTTACAACCTTTTGTGGTGGAAGACTTCTAGAGCAATGGGTGGCTTTTCTGTAATCCAAGTGTTACATGTATGACCAGTGTGCATAGTCTATAAACTGTAACTCAAGGCAATGTTACCTTGTAGCAAAAACTGGATAAAAAGATATTTCTCTTGTTTTTACATCACTCTGAACAATTGAATTAAAGGTGTGTTTTATAATTTCTACATACATGTTTTGTTTTGTTTGTTTGTTTCATGCCAGTGAGTACCTTTGGGGTTACCCCAGCAGTTGGTGGCCTCTCTTCTGGAACAGTTGGGGAAGCCTCGACAGCACTGAGTTCAGCAGCCCAGGTAGCTTTGCAGTCTCTCTCTCATGCAATGGCCTCAGCCGAGCAACAGCTCCAGGTGCTGCAAGAGAAACAGCAGCAGCTTTTGAAGCTTCAGCAACAGGTTGGAGGCTATTTGGCTCTTTTTAGTGCTGTGTCTAAACTTCGAAAGCTGAGAAGTAGTTGCAGAGCTAGCTGGCTTTTTTTTTTTCCCTAGTGTATTTGAGGAAGGAACTGCTCAGCACTCTGGTTTGCTCTCCTTAAGCAAAGTGCTGAGAGTGTCTCCCATGCTGCTTGGTCTTTCAGACATAATTTTTGTGTGTTTTAAGGGTGGGTTGGGAGTTAGCCATAAAAACTAAGTCTTCATAAGTAAGTGTATAGTCTGAAATTGGAAAAGCATACCAAAACATGAACAGCACCATTGCTGACACAGGGGAGCTAGCTGGCTAAAGCCAATGTTAGCTGGCCAAGCCATTGTTAGCTGGCCAATGCTTGGCTGTGTTGACTGTACTTTGCTGTTCAGTGATAGGGTTTTTATTATTTTTTTGATTATTCCATCTAATTACTCATGTTCCTCAGCTTGTGAGTCAAATTAAATAGACAGTTTAATAGTTTAATTTTTCAGCTTATAGTTTGTCATGCAGCTTGGCTATACTGAAGGTAGCTTGGGTTTATTAAATGCAGTTGTATAATCAAAATTGAACTTGTGGCTCAGTACTACTCCTGTGTTCACAAGTTATTACCTGCTACATACAGTGCTTTCATCTTCTCCACAGAAAGCGAAGCTGGAAGCAAAACTGCATCAGACAACAGCAGCAGCGGCAGCAGCAGCATCAGCAGTTGGTCCTGTTCACAACTCTGTGCCTTCTAATACAGTAGCAGCTCCAGGGTTCTTCATTCATCCTTCAGATGTCATTCCACCCACCCCTAAAACAACTCCTCTCTTCATGACTCCGCCTTTGACTCCACCCAATGAAGCAGTTTCTGCTGTTATTAATGCAGAACTTGCTCAGCTTTTTCCTGGTTCAGTCATTGACCCCCCAACAGTTAACCTTGCAGCACATAACAAAAATACAAGCAAGTCTAGAACGGTAATTATTTTCTTTGCTTTTTCTTAGAGAAACAAGATGCTGTAAGCATTACCAGGGTCTTAATTTGTACTTGAGTGCTAGTAAATATATGTTTATTTGGGTGAGATGTGAAAACTCTATCACAAACTTGATACCATATGAAAAGAACTTAGGGAAGCAAGATAGTATTGTTACAGTACTTCATATGGTTTCTCTTTATTGGAGCTAGTTTAACTGTGTAAGGAGTTATTAATGCTTTCAACTTAGTAGTTAATACATTTTGCTCAAATCTAAGTGTAGTGAGGTGTTGTCAAAATGGTACATCTTTAACAGCTCAAAATAAATGCATAGATTTTAATCACTTAATTTTACTCATGTTTTTCCACTCCTCAGAATCCACTTGGATCTGGCCTTGCTCTTGCAATATCTCATGCTTCACATTTTCTTCAACCTCCACCTCATCAGTCAATTATTATAGAGCGAATGCACTCAGGTAAAACCTCAATTCCTAATAATAGTTTTGACACATGTTCTAGTAAGAAGTGGAGTATTTTCTGAGGCCTTTAAATAAGTTGCTTGGCTACAGTCTCTCTTAGCCTTCCAGAGTAAAGATATTTCCCAGTTTGCATTCTGTCATATCTGTGAGTTTAAGACCTAGCACTTGGTGATAGTTGAAAAATCCTGGAGACTTGGGGAATATGTTGGGTCTCTGAACAGAGCACCTGTTCAAAAATAATGCATGAAAAGCAAAACAGCTTCATTTAAGTTGATGCCAAAATTTTCTTCTCAAAGTGTTCAAGCTGTAGTGAGAGCTTCTGGGATTGTACAGCTATTTTTAGCCTCAAGCATACAAATACAGCTTTTAAACAATGCATAAACCTTTTAAACAATACGTAAACAATGGCTTTATTGTTTGAGAAGTAACACGTCCTGCTGATTAGTACACACTGCTCTTTCAGGCAATCCTGTGTTTTTCTCACCTAGGAGCAAGAAGATTTGTGACCCTGGATTTTGGAAGACCTATATTACTGACAGATGTATTGATTCCCACTTGTGGAGATTTGGCTTCTTTGTCCATTGACATCTGGACTTTAGGAGAAGAAGTGGATGGAAGGCGACTGGTGGTGGCTACTGACATTAGCACACATTCACTTATTTTACATGATTTGTTGCCACCCCCAGTTTGCAGGTTTATGAAGGTAAAAGGATCTTGTAGGTTTCCGATGTTTGTTCGTGCATGAACTTTTGTTTAAGCTCTCTTTGGACCAAACTTTTGTTGACTATAAATTTGTAATGTATTTTTGACTTGGTGTTTATTTTTCCTGTTTTGATACAACTGTATTAAAATATAGTTGCATTTTCTTTCAGATCACTGTTATTGGTCGATATGGTAGCACAAATGCCAGAGCAAAAATCCCATTAGGATTTTATTATGGCCATACCTATATTCTACCCTTTGAAAATGAGCTGAAACTAATGCATGATCCCCTCAGAGGAGAAGGTGAAGCAGCAAATCAGCCAGAAATTGATCAACATTTGGCAATGATGGTTGCGTTGCAAGAGGACATACAGTGCAGGTTAGTACAAAAAAAATGTATTTGCTAAGTATTTTAATGTAGAACACAGGGATATCATAATGTTGCAGATTTATTTTCTTCCCATTGTATTCTTCAGACCAAAAAATACTCTGCTGTTGTAGAGTTGTTGTGAATCTCTTTATAGCAGTAACAAAGACTACGCTGTATTTTTTCCATATCTGTTTTTAACAATGCATTCACAATGGGCCAGAAATTGTCTTCTCCCAGGGTGATTGTCAAATGTATTGCTATTTTCTAATGTGTATGGAATTGTGTTTTTTGAATATTTCCCTTTAGGTACAATTTGGCCTGTCATCGGTTAGAAATCCTTCTGCAGAGTATTGACCTGCCACCACTCAATAGTGCTAACAATGCCCAGTACTTTTTGAGGAAGCCAGACAAGGCAGTAGAAGAAGACAGCAGAGTATTTTCTGCTTACCAGGACTGCATTCAGCTGCAGCTTCAACTCAACTTGGCTCACCATGCTGTTCAGAGACTCAAAGTAGCTTTGGGTGCAAGCAGGAAAACCCTGAAGGAACAATCTGATCCAAAAGAGTTGATTCAGATGTCATCCACGGAACAGTTACGCACCATCATTAGATACTTACTGGATACTTTGCTCAGTTTGCTACATTCATCCAATGGTCAGTATTTTTTGAGGTTTTGGTTTTTTGTCATGTTAGTAGAACCCATATCCAAGTATTTCTATTTCTTGACCTGCATTTTTCTACTATAAGGCCGTTAAACTGTTTAGATGTAGAATCATAGTCATGTAGAATGGTGTTTGAGTTTGAAGAGATCATAAAGATCATCTAGTTCCAACACCCTGCCATGGAGAGTGATACTTTTCATTAGACCAGGCTGCTCCAAGCCACATCTACTGTGATTTTAGTAGCTGATAGCACACATTGTAAAGCCTTACCAGTGGAACCAAGCTGGCCTAACCACTTCCTGAAAAGAATAGGAGAAGGTGTCAAGGTCCTTCTCGCTTTTGTGTAGCCGTGGCTGCATATTCCTTTGTTCAGATAGTCATATGATCCTTCTGTGGGATGATCCAGTTTGCTGAAGTATAAAGATACTGACTTTTCATTAGAGTCATGTGGTTTTCACAGGCAGAATCACCTTGTGAAAGGATCTATGAGCTCTGAGGCCTGTGCAATGCTGGGGATGGATTAGGCAGTTAGAAACACGCCACGGAAGCAGAAATTGCCTCGAGCGTGGTGGTGGTAGTGAACTCATAAAACCAGTACTTCTTGTTAGTTCACGATTTTTTGATGTCCAGTAACGATTTTTATTTCCTAAGCTTGTCATTACCTTGGATAATTGAAATTGAAAAATCTGGGTAGGAGTTGGTAGTATTAAAAAAAAAAAAAAAAAAAGGCACGTTGTTGATAGGTTGCCGTGGGATTTTCTGTGCCAGTTTATTCTAAAATGTGATTTGGTTTGGTTTTTGCTTTGTGTAGATTCTGTGGGGGTATTTCCACTGACATAATACTGATTTGGTTTTGACCAAATGGCCTAGTCTACAAATCACCATCTCCCCATATGTTCCTGCCTCCTTTATTCCTGGGCCAATTAGTCTAATTGTAGTAGTTTTAAAAATTTACTGCAAACTTTTTCCTATGTTTTTAAGTCATTGTCTCTTTAAACAAAGGCATTCTCTTTTCTTAAAAGGGCACTCAGTTCCTGTGGTTCTGCAGAGTACTTTTCATGCTCAAGCTTGTGAAGAGTTATTTAAACACCTGTGTATCAGTGGAACCCCCAAGATACGATTACATACTGGCCTTCTGCTTGTTCAGCTCTGTGGAGGTGAAAGGTGGTGGGGTCAGTTTCTCTCAAACGTACTGCAGGAGTTATACAATTCAGAACAACTTCTCATATTTCCACAAGACAGGTAAGGTATAAATGCATATTGATACATTACCTGAGGATCAGTGAAGTAATTCCATTGTTTGTAACTTAGCATTGGAATTGACAAAATGGGACTGAGGGATACTTTAGCCATGGTTTTCATTGATTTAAGAAAATAGACCCAAAAAAGTACTGCAGATGATAAATGTCCAGTTGCAGTTATTTATTGTACCTGTTAGGTTCTTGCACCACAAAAATTTGCTGGTTTTTTGTACTTGGAGATCTTCACATCCCTAGCAGGATTGTTCCCCGGTGTCAAAAATGGCCTTCTGCTTTACCAGGCTTAAGTGTACCCTCATCACAGAGCTGCTCTTCTCCAGTATTTGCAAGTGGGATTGAGACTGGAAGGTACATTGCTAGCATTCACTGCAAAAGACTGCACTGAGATAAGAGCAAGAATGTGTAGGCTTGAGCACTGAATGTCAGATGTATTGATTATTTCAGATTATTGATTGAGGTCTTTAATATTCTAAATGTTAGCATTTTATTTTCATCAAACATATTTGCTGCTTAGTGGCTTTCTGCCTTCTTGGAATAGCAACAGCTATGTTTTCGTCTTTTTAAAATTCATTAAGTCAAGGGTATAAGAATCCATCGATTTAATTCTCTTTCTCTGCTATCAGTAATATGTAATAGGAAATAAAATGGGTGAGATCTTGTTTCAGATGTGGAAGACTCTGCTGACCTCTTGAGGGTGAAAGACAAGATGTTCACCCTAAAATGCTGCATTAACCTTAACCATGATAAGATGTGAAATCCAGTCTACTTGCTGGGCCACAGTCCTGCTTTCTGTAGCAACCTGTCTGTGTCTCAGATGAAAGCCTAGGACAGTATTGTTGTATAAGGGGTGTTGCAGGATATTACTGATTCTGAAAACAAAATAAAATCTTAAATATGTAAATTTTATTTTTAGGGTCTTCATGTTGCTTTCTTGCATTGGCCAAAGATCGCTTAGCAACAGTGGTGTTTTAGAAAGTTTACTTAATCTCCTGGATAACCTGCTGTCACCACTGCAACCTCATTTACCTGTGCACAGAAGAACTGAAGGTAGCCTTCTAATTTGGGAGATTATTTTCATATTCATTATAAACTAGAAAACTGAGAGACTAACTCACAATTTTTGGTGTATTAAAAGAAGAAATTGCTTGTTTACTATATTTCTAAAACACAGTTTTCTTTTAAAATGTGATGAATCTTCTCGTTCTTTAGGTGCTAAAGGAGATTGCTCCCCCCCCCCCAATTAAAACCTGAACAAAATCTGATTGTTTATAATTCAGCTAGAAAGCTTAAGGAGATTGCTCCGTACATTCCATGTATATACAGCTCTAGGGAATGACTTTGGAATTTAATGTTTGGAAAGAAATGCACCTTTTTGCTCATGAGATCCTTTCTAAGTTTCAAGTTTTTGAAGTGAAACAGATATGAAGACAAGTTAGTTACGTGTATCTGCATGGTTTCTGCAAACTACACAGGGTTTCTTCTTGTGGGGCTTTTTGTAATTACAAGGATATTACATTTTTTGATCCTAAAAATTTACTGAAATTATTTTCTGCAAACTTGATTTTCTTTGAGTGTTCTCTTAACTACCCCAAGGCTGACGCAAATTCTTACTTTTGAAAACATCACACTCTAGGCTACTCCATTTGTTATGTACAGATAGCAAAGCATTATAGAAGAGAAGTTGTTTAAATTCTTAGCCTTGTGAGGTCTGTAAAGTGTCAGCTGAGACTCTGTCCTTAGTTTTCCCTTGTGTCCTGATGTTAACAGACCTACAGCTGGTGTCAGAAGCTGTCCTATTGCTTCCCACTGATCTACCATGTGCTTTCTCTATCAGGACCATATCCTGCTATAGTCTCTAACTAGTTTGAGGCAAACCCAAGCTTACATCTCCTCTACCTCTGTTTGCACTCTCCCCACAGCTTCCAATTCCTTTCATAGCTCTTGCCTTACTAGTTGTCCTCATGGAGGACTTTAGGAAGCAGAAGTAACTGATACTTCAGAGCTTTATTTGCTGGTCTTCCAGCTTCCTTCCTCCTGGACAGTACAGGTGAGTACTAGGGCAATATTATGTGTGGTGGAAGCATCAGGTATGGCTGAAGAAATTCCTATTTGAGAACTATCACACATAAATCAGGGTCAAAGGGGTGAAAACTTACTGGGGAAAAAGTGAAAAAGCAAAGGAAAATCAGAGCAAGAGGTGAGTGTTATGGGTGGAGAGAAGTTTTAAACTTTGAGGCTGAAAGAGGAAAAAAGGAATGAGCAAAGGACACTTGGAGGGAGGGAGAGAGAGAAGCTGAGAATTTTGATTTTTTTTGAGAGAGAGAAATAAAAGGAGATAAAGTGATCTTGTTCTAACAGAAGTATGAAAAGGTATGTACTTCACTCTGCAGCAGGATCCTTTCTTTTTGTTCTGCCAACCAAAAAGGTATATAGCAGTCACCAGTGCTCCTCGTTTCTGTTCTTGCGAAGTCTGTGGTTCCAGTCCAGGTTCTGTTGTGGACATGTTGGGGTCCTTCCCCTGCCTGCATGGGATGGGCTGCTTTCAGTCAGTGTGCTCAGGAAACTGCAGTTAACAAGTCAGGCTGCATCCTACTCTTGGATGCCAGCAGCTACATGTGATTTTGGATGGATTGTTCCTGTTGCCTTAGTTTTCTTGTTTGGTCTGCATTTAATAATAGTTTGAATTAATTACTGCTTTTTTGAGGTCAATGCATGAAAAGCACAGTGTAGTTAAATGTGGCTCAGCACAGTGCTCTGATATGAAAATGTGGGTGTAACCTCTAGTGCTGATGTCTTTGCTCTATTGACATTGTAGTGTTATGCTATTTGCATAAAGACTGTAATTAAGTGGTCATTATTTGTAGGTTTCTGGTTTTGTTGAGCAGTCATGAACTTCAGTATTGTTCACTTAGATTTCCATGTGCACAAAGATTTTTCTTGCATGATGTGCAAGATTTATTTTTTTCCTTTCTTCCTGTACAAAAATATGGCATTTAAAGTGTGAGACTGAAGTAGGTATTAGCCAGTCCTTAGTGCCACCAGTGTGGTTCACCTAGTCTGAAGTCACTCCTGGCTTTCCTGCAGCTTATTCAGATAGCTACATGAAAACACACTAATGGAGAAGTAAAGATGGAGATATCTGTATGCATGGTTATATCTTATTGGAGCCCTGCTTGATGGAGGAATTGCACACTGTAGAATTTGAGATATCTACTTCGTGTGCTTTAATGCAAGCAGTTGTCATTATGCATTTGGTATTTAGGAAATTTAGACATAAAATGTTTTACTGTTTTTAAGAAAAATGCTGCTTGATTTTCAGCTTGAACTATTGAGGTGAAGCTTTTGACTTCCAACTTCATCAGACTAAGAGAACTGTGACATTTTCATTTACATCTAGTTTTATACTGATTTCTTCCCTCATTTATGAGTACTCAGACTAACTCTCCTTTTAAAAAACAAAAAGAGGGGAATGGAGTCTTTGGCCTAGTGAAATATGTGATGTTTGTTATGTCTTCAGAAATTTATTTATTTACTACTGAACTTTGTTTATTTTGAAGGAGTTTTAGATATTCCCATGATCAGTTGGGTTGTAATGCTGGTGTCCAGACTACTGGATTATGTAGCTACTGTTGAAGATGAAGCAGCCACAGCCAAGAAACCTCTGAATGGAAAAGAGAGGGAACGGTTTTTGACAGGTACATCACATTTATTATCAGAACTTGATTCTGTGGGTATTGCTCTGGGAGCTGTTCAAATACCTAAAATGCATTTTCTATTCACTTGAAAAAAGAGATTTTAAAAATGCATGTTGTGATCTTTTTATTTTCATTCTTGTCTGGTTATTTACATCCCCATCTCCTTATAAATACAATCTCTTTAATTTTTTCAAGTGAAAAATGCAGAATTGATTTGATTTAGTTTGATTGATTTAGTTTGTAAAATGTCTGTATATTGCTCTGTGACTGGGACTTCACAGTTGAGAGTGCACCATATTGAGACACTTTGTATTGTGAGAAAGGGCTAACAGTGTGACTTCATAAATGTTTTGGTGTTTGTAGCCACTATTTTTAAATGTGGTTTTTTTGTCTGGTTTTCATTTATTTCATAATAGTAATAATAATAATAACAATAGCAATACATTGTTGTTATTATTATCATTATTATCATTGTTACTATTCTTTTGATTAGCTATGGTTTTCTTTTAATATCTTTTCTAAAAATTAAAATAAAACTTTTACCTTATGAAGCTGTTCATCTCTTTTTACTTAGGGCAGAGTTGCTTGCCTGCTTATATGTTTTAAGAATAATGAAAAAAAGGTGGTACCACTGCATTTTAAAATCACAGTAATATTAGTATGCATGGGAATAGCTGAATAATGCCTAGAGTTAGATTTAGCTTGTTTCTTTCCTACTTAGTGTATGGAGATGCTAACCATTGAAACATGCAGGCTTTTCTCTAGAGTTAAATAAGGTTTAATAAGATGGATTAATTTCTTTTTTTACTTTATTTCCCTTAGGAAACCAGTGGAGTTTTATAAATAATAGCCTTCACACTCAGAGTCTGAGCAGGTCTACTAAAGGCAACAGTAGCCTCGATAGACTGTATTCCCGAAAGATCAGAAAACAGCTTGTGCATCATAAACAGGTGACTTCCTGCAATAATGGCTATTTTCACAGAAGTATGTCTCATTTATAGGAGATCTCATTTCTTGAAACAACAGCTTTGGCATTGGGACTCATTCAGCCTTGCTTTTGCATAGGTCTGATTCTGTATCTAAAGGCTGCCTAACTTCTTTGACATTCATCTAAAACCATGGGGCAAGGGATCTGCTGGAAAAACAAATGTTGGAGTGTACTGTTGTACTCTATTGGACAATAAATATAATGTGCTTTCTACATAAATCTGAGTACACTGGAGTTCAAGCACCTAAGCTGTGATTTAAAAGTATTTTAAAAGCTCAAGTTACAGTTTGAACTGAAGATTGCTATCATGTGAACATACTGATCCTTTTAACATCTTATTGCTTTAAATTTTCATTTATTCCTATTAACATTTTCTTTTAGCAACTTAACTTATTAAAAGCAAAACAGAAGGCTTTGGTGGAACAGATGGAAAAAGAGAAAATACAAAGCAACAAAGGATCATCATACAAACTTTTAGTAGAACAGGCAAAACTAAAGCAGGCTACTTCAAAGGTATGATGCTCTGAAACTGTAACTGACTTCTTGTCCTTTGTGTGAAAAGACCTGTTCCTGCAAAGTCATTTTTGTCCTACCTTACTATAAAAAGTTGTTTCTTCATGGCTGCTATCAAGTATATTCTAATACTGAAAAAAAGCAGCCATCTGGAAATTTATTGCTCTGTGAAAAATAGTTTATTGTTCTACAGGGTTCTTTTAGGTAGTCATGGCCAAAATTACTAATAAACGTGTAGCTTTGGGAATGCCAGTCAAGTCATTAAACTTTGGATAACATACAGCAATAGAAAGATAAAGTAGTACTTTATATGGCTAGCTTTTGTGCATGATGCTCTTCTAGATGCTTTCCTGGTTGAGTAATCAGAAAATAATCATTCCAATGTGTGTCTTCCTAAACTAATAAATATGACTTTTGAGAATTATTTTTGAAGTTTGTCATAAGCTCCTTAGCTTCCTGGAGGTAGCCACCACTTCAGTTGTGGCATCTTCCAATAAGTCCCAGATATTGAGGGTTGATGATGAAGTTAAAGAATTGTTTTGGTTATGAGAGAGGATGCTGCAATTTAGGGATTTCAGGTGATGACAACATGTACTTTGCAGGGAACACAAAAAATCTGTAAATCTTTCTAGCTACCAAACTTAGGTGTCTCTTGAAATATTTACTCCCTAGTTCATTAAGTACTCGTGTCTGTTAGGATGCCTGAAAATAGGCCTGTGGTAGGAGATTACATGATGTTGGATCTTACAGGCAACCTAAAGGGATATCTTAAAACTTCCAGTAATTATGGAAAAAAATAATGACTAGCATAAAAATAAAGCCCTAAGTTTTCACTAACTGTGCTTGTCATGACCTGTTCTTTCCTGCACTATCTTCTGCTTTATTTCAGCAGGTTATACCAAGGGGGCTGCTCCACTGGTGGCCCCTTGAGACATCTTTAAATGAGTTACTGGCTGAACTGTGCTGTCCAGCTGTTTGAAGTTTCACTTTATAGTAGCCATGTTGCATAAAAAAACTATGTTGAACTAAAGATCTTTCCTCTTGTAGTTTCTTAACTTGTAGTTAAGGTGTTACTGTACCCTTGATAGATGCATTTTATGTGGGTTTTGCTATTTCACCTACTAATCACTTTTAGTGATGATAAGCTGTGAGTGATGTAAAACATGTACTGCATTTAGGAGAAAGTGAAACCTTTGTCTTAGTAAATAGCTCTTTCTTTGGTCTACTTCAGTAGCTACTGCTTAAGTGAGATTGTAAGAGGCAATTGTATTGTCTAATGACTGCTAGTGTAGCTGATACAATGAGCTGAGCTGCTAAATTAATATCCTTGGTTGATGAGAGGATTAATAAAAGCACCTTCTTTTCTCCATCTCATGTAGGCCCTCTATCAAAAAGGTTGTAGTTCAGAGCCATGATCAAAAATCAAACTAGTTCAACTTACAGTATGGCTAATGCATACTTTGTATCATGGCACTTAAGAAATTTAGAAATTACTGGTCATTTACTAAATGTGAAGAACTGAAAAGTCAGTGTTCTTGTAAGAGTAAATTTCCATATTGGCTATTTTTCTATGGAGTTTGCTTTATGGAAACTGTAGCTTTATGTACAAGTGTGGAAATATGAAAGAATCTTTGAAAATATGTATTTTCAATCTGTGTTTTGGCATGCATGAGGCTTAATTGGCACTTCTACAGAACGGAATTTGATTATGCATTTGTCATCTGAGATAAAATGCTGCCAAAACAAATTTCTGCCAGTAAAGCCTTAATTCCATTCCAGATTCTCATGTATTTTTAGACTTCCTTTTATGTCTTTAAGAACTTCCATGGTCTCTGTTATTGCTGCCACACTGATTCGTTGGGAAAAGATTTTAGAGGTCAGTTTTCAACTGTAACTGTTGTTTCAAATTTAATTTCTGCAGCACTTCAAGGACTTAATACGCTTGCGTCGAACTGCAGAGTGGCCTCGTTCTTCTTTAGATACAGAAGTATCAACAGCAAAGGAAACTCCAGAAATTGAACCACTTCCCTTTACACTGGCACATGAACGTTGCATTTCTGTAGTGCAAAAGCTGGCACTCTTTCTCTTGTCCATGGACTTTACTTGTCATGCAGATTTACTTCTTTTTGTTTGTAAGGTAAACACAATATGGAACATCACTATGTAGCTTCATTAGCAACCATTTCTATTACTGCTTTTTTTCTTGTTTGATGGTAAAAATTTGCTGCAGCACTAACATGTCTAATCATTTCACGTGAGGTAGTTTTTCTGATCTGTCACTTTTTGTGTGACTTACAATATGGTTGCTTCAAAATTGCATGGAAAAATTAACTTTAAAAAAATATATTCATGTAATTACACTCATAAAATTCAAAGTGTGAGCTGGTGAAAATACCTGATTTGTCAGCAAAATCTAATAAATGTAGAAAATCAAGTTACCATATACTTTCATAGGGTTAACTGTGGTTAGGGATATATTTATCTTCCTTTTTTTTTTAATAGGTTCTTGCTAGAATTGCAAATGCTACAAGACCAACAATTCATTTATGTGAGATTGTGAATGAGACTCAATTAGAACGATTATTGCTGCTGCTTGTTGGAACTGACTTTAACAGAGGAGACATCTCTTGGGGAGGAGCATGGGCTCAGTATTCTCTGACTTGTATGCTACAGGATATTCTAGCAGGTTTGTTTTAAGTTCATATTTTTCAGAGGGTATCTTGCACTTGAATCTTGCTCTAATATTTTGGGGGGGGGTTTATCACTTAAGTTAGAATCTGCTGACACAATCCAAATTATAAAAAAAGCCCCAAACAAATCATAACATTTAGGTTAGTGTGTAGAAATGTGATTTAAAATTGCAATTAGAGTGACTTGTGCATTGAAAAGTTCATTTTTATATGGCCCTGATTATTTGAAAATTATTCAAAGCACTTCCCCTTGAAGAAATGGCCCCCAGAGAATTTAGAGTTAGCTGAAAAAATGAGTTGTCATAGACACTGGGATGTTAATTTGGAATGGGAATAAGGCTTGAAATGGAGTTGTCTGCTTGATTTAATACCTAGGAGAGTTGTTGGCACCTATAGCAGCTGAAGCTATGGAAGAAAGTGCTTTGGGAGAAGATGCTGGAGCTTCCGCTGGAGATTCTGATGACTCTCTCCAGCAGTCCACAGTTCAGTTAGTAGAAACCATAGATGAGCCTTTGACACATGACATCACAGGTAAATTATTCCATAATTTTTGTATGTGTATTTATTGACAAGAGTAAAAAAAAGATTTACTCATCTGTCAAGGTATCAGCAGAAGACCTTTTGGTGATAGCATAAATAGTGTCGGATAATACAGGCAGATTGAGTAATTCTTAAAGTTAGTTTTACATCCGACAAGTAAAAAATGGTTACTTTTCCTGTTATTTTTAAAAAGGCAACTTGATTGCATATTTTAGCTTTTTCCACAAGGTTGTAATATTAAAAAGCTTAAAATTATCTGTTAAGTATATTATACATCCTTGTTTTATAAATTTTACTAGCTTGTGTTAATACTCTTTTAATGATTCAAGGTGCTCCACCCTTGTCATCATTGGAAAAAGATAAGGATATTGATCTTGAATTACTGCAAGACCTGATGGAAGTTGATATTGATCCTTTGGATATTGATTTGGAAAAAGATCCCCTTGCAGCCAAAGTCTTCAAGGTATGTCACACCTAAATTTTCAGGATAACCTTTAACATGTGAGATAGAAAAATCCTTACTCTCTTACACTTCTTCAGTAGTGGTACTTGATGTCTTAGACCTGCTGCTAGTTTATTATGATTTAATGTGGAATGATAGGAAAGAATAAATATTCACATCTCACTTGGCCACACAATACATTGATTTTGCATGAAGATACTTGTGTAAACAAGAGGTTCTGAGTTTACTCACACTTTAGCATGTGTGAAGACAACAAAAACATAAGAGAAAAATAAGATCTAGTCTTGTCCTCTTTATTAAGAATAGAAGCACCATTTCTGTGACTGACATTAAGATGAGTTTATACTGTTAGTATTGTATTTAAAAAAAGAAGCCAGCAGTAGCTTGTGCTCAGATTGGCTTCAGACTGTGAAGAGAAGCAAGTCATTTCAAAATTTACTTCACTGGGGAACAACAAACTGAGTACTTTTATACTTTTATACTTAGAATGAAGGCTAAACATACACGTGTTGTACAGTAAGTGTTGTCAGTGATATGAAAAACCAAAAATACTTAGACTTTAAATAAACGCACTGTTCATAATGAAATATTGAGTCTCTTTTCTCTGTTTAGAAGGATGACATTTGGAGTTTTTCCATGCCTCTCACTATTGACTTAAACCTCTTGTTTGAATTAACCTAAATTATCTGTCTCACTGCTTGCTCAGAAAACACTGAATTTTTTTTCTGTATTCCTCGTATGTCCACCAATTACCTATCATGTAAAGATTTTATTCTTTAAATCTCACCAAAAATTACACCTTCTGCTGAATTTCTGTGTTACTGATGTTTCCTGCCCTCTTTATTCTCCTATTATGTCATGTGTCAGTGCTCTTTAGTCAGCTTCATCCAAGCTGCCTTTGTCACCTTATTACCTGCTTTCATGTCTACCAAAAAGTCATAAAACCACTCCTGCATTCTTAATCCTTCTTCATATTTGCTTCCATGTCTGTAAAATGACAATTGGTATTGGATCTCACCATTAAAAATATAAGATATGCAAACTGCCTTTATACAGTGTTACATTACCTTTATTTCCTTGTGATCCATGTACTTTCTTAGTGTCTTAATAGAGATTACTCAGCTGTTTCTTTTTCAGAGCCCAGTACAAATAGTCCCTGAGCCTCACTGAGGCTTCAAGGTACTGAATTAGTACAATTAATAGTATAGTATTCTGTCTTGAGAAATAGCTTCTCAAAATGTCTGTGTAATACTCTACTTCCAAAATTACAATATGGTACAAATGTGTGAAGAAAAACTGATGATAATATTTTCAAACTGGTTTCTTGAATCTTTGAGGCAGCTAACTACATTGCTGGATTTTGACAATCATTAAGGATTCAGTAGCTTATACTGCAATAAGAATTGAAATAATTTTCTAAAGCTATTGGAACCAATCTTCTGGTTTTAATTTTTTTTAGCTTCAAAGTTTGTTAGTCATTAAAAACTTTTGGCAAATTAAAGACTTGCTGTTTATTGTTTTTCCTTGGTTTTTTGTTTGTTTTTTAAGCCTATAAGCAGCACCTGGTATGATTACTGGGGTGCTGAATATGGCACCTACAATTACAATCCTTACATTGGTGGTGTTGGAATTCCAGTTGCAAAACCACCTGTAACCACAGAGAAAAATGGATCACAAACTGTCAGCATATCAGTCTCTCAAGGTAAGCAATGAATTAAAGTTCTGTTTGGGGTCTCTGTTCTGTAATACTGTATTTGACACCTTAGAACAAGAAATTATTTTAGCAATATCTATGTATTTTAAGGGGAAAGAATTACATTTTATATATCCCATATTTCTTTTCATGTAGTAACTGATGCAATATAATGTGAAACTTAGGTTTGAAAAAGCCCAACATAGCAGAAAAACTTATTTCTAACATTTTGGAATGCATTTACAGGCAGTTTTAAATCTTTCCTGTTTTCTCAGGAAATTTGGAAGCTCTTTTCTGGTTGGCTCTATTTTCGTTTGTAGGAGTACTACTGAACTGGTGATAGATTCTTCTTCTGCCACACTGGGAAAAAACAGTTTTTTGGTTCTCATTTGAGAGCTGTTGCCTTAGAAAAAAAATTACTTGAACATATGCAGATTGTAATGTGTGATAGTAAAGTGAGTGTGGAAAGGAAGATGGGTTTCACAGAAATACAGTATTTTAATAACTATATATTTCAGGTATGTAAGATTCTTATAGAAAGTTAGAGGAACAAATGAAAGGTGAGATTAGCTCAGTTGTTCAGAGCATGGTGCTGATAACACCCAAAGGTTGTGGGTCCAATCCCTGTACAGGCTGTTCTCTTATGAGTTGGACTTGATGATCCTTGTGGGTCCCCTCCAAATCAGAATATTATGTGATTCTGTAATTATGTATGTCCTTGATACAACTCAGTTTTACCTTTTTTGTTGCCTTCTGTAGCTTTAGATGCACGTCTGGAAGTTGGACTTGAGCAGCAGGCTGAGCTGATGCTGAAAATGATGTCCACACTGGAGGCTGATTCCATTCTACAAGCATTAACAAACACATCTCCTACATGTGAGTACATGTTGTCAAATCATTCGCTTCACATAATGATCATGATGCTTTGAAATTTGTAGTAACGTTTTCTGCAGTCACTTAGTAGCTTAGAAAAAGGTACATTTTGCTTGAATTTTCTTATTAGGCTGAACTTCAGAGATAGTTCTCTATTCAGATTTTTTAATAACTTATATGCCTGTCTTTGAGACATTTTGTGAAACAGTCCTCTATGTGTGTGGCTTATACTACAAAGGAGGGAAAGTTTTCATTTGTAGGTCCAAATGCAAGTGAACGTTAAGCTTCCTGTGTGAAGCTTCATTCTTGGTGTTTGAAAGCTCTTTGCATTTAACAGTTGCACCTGGCTAAGTGATGAAAGTGAAAATACTTGAATACAACTTTGAACTCAGCTGTTCAGTGAGCTTTATGTTAAAAAACCCACTCACAGAGTGTTTTAGTTTTTTACCTTTTCAATGAGTTGTGCTGCCCATATTGTTAAAATGTGTTTCTTTGTAACCCTCTGGGTAGGTTAATGTGCATGCAGTCATTGGTTGAGTATGTAGTGGTGGAGTAGGTTTAGTGACATCTTCAGACTTTATTCTCTTGAAGTTCGTTGTCTGCAACAGTTCTGCTATGTGTGAAGGAGATGTTCCAATTGTTTGTCTTGCCATTGTGTTACCAGGACACTGCTGTAATAGCTGTGAAAATGTCTTTGTGTGGACTCAGTTCCAAACATTCGGAAATGTCTGATACTCAAGTATGCCACTACTATGGTAGACAGCAGTCCAATTCAACTGAACACTACACTGAAGATGTTCTTCTAAATTATAAAAAAGTGTCTTTCACTTAAGTGTAAAATGAAATTAAAAGGAAATTACTTCTGGCAACTTTTTCAAAATAATTCACAGGGGGATGGTGCCCTGTTTTGTTTCCTAGTGACACAGTCTCCCAGTGGCACAGATGATTCATTGCTGAGGGGATTACATGCTGCTAACCAGAATGCCCAGCTGATTGTGCAGTTGTCATCTATACCTATGCTGAGTGCATGCTTCAACAAACTCTTTTCCATGCTACAAGTCCACCATGTTCAGGTAGAGACTTTTGAACTTTAAATGTTCTGATAGTATTTATCTTTACATTTGAGAGTTGTTTTCCTCTACTTCTTGCTGCTTAGGATTCAAGTAATCTGTTATATTAGGTGCTTTTTTGCTTATGAATATGTCATGGACAACAGAACTGATGATGTAATAAAGTGCTGAAAGCTTTTGTCAAAGCAGACATTGCTTGTTACAGTGGAAAACTGGTATACATTTTCATATTTATAAACAAGGTTATATGTCCACTGAATGATAATTGCTTGCTTATTAATAAAAAATGTCTCTAAGTGACACTTAATGACAAATGGAGATTTGTGGAGGTTTTCAAAACGCAGTTGAGTAAACCCCCAAGTGACCAGCTCTGATATCTTGTTTGGCATTTCTTTGAGCAGACTGGATTGGATACCTTGCACAGGTTCCTTCCAATCTGAATTATCCAAAGATCCTGTATGTTAATAGCAAATTTAAAAGTTTGCTTTCTGAAAAGTTATTTTGAAGGTTGAGCAAAAGATTTTTCAAAGGAAAAGCAAAGGTTTGCTTTTCTTGGTTCATACAAAGGAATGCCATGCATGCTATGTATATAATGATTAGATGTCTGCCTGCCTCTTGGTATTTTGATAGAGTGGCTGACTCCATCCCTCAATTGTTCCTTAAATAGCTCATCCAAAATACAATTTCTTGTGTAAACATCCTTGATCCTTCCCCAGAATATCTAAAGAGTTATTTTCCTCAGAGGAATTACTCAGAGTAAGCATCAGTGTCTATGGGGTTTCTCTTTAGATAAATGGGCCTTTTGAATAATTTTGGTTGACTGGGAAACATCACTTTAATAACATTCCAAAAGCTTCCATGCAAACCTGTAAGCCTACCTGTACATATTACACGTATAAGGTTATGATAAAGATATTTCTGAACAGTGTAAAGCTGCATTTTTTAAACACAGGTTTGAAGAAACTTCTTAAGAGAAACTACTTGGAAGAAATGAATTACAACAACAATAGCAGAAGCATTTGCTAGTTAGGCTGAATTTGCTTTGAATATTATGTTTAGCAGAATTTTCAAATCCAGTAAAGGAGAGAGAAGAGAGTATGTGTGCAGTGAAACAGTAGCACCTGAGAATGTAGAACAGGCTTTCAAAATTAAAACTTTGATGCTCTGAGGTTATGAGTTTGGTCTCATAGTGGGTTTTTTTTCCCTTTCTTTCAGCTTGAATCCCTGTTGCAGCTATGGCTCACATTAAGCCTGAATTCCAGCTCCTCTGGAAGTAAAGATAGTGGTGCTGATATTTTCCTTTATAATGCTAACCGAATACCTGTTGTTTCCCTGAACCAAGGTAAAGTACATGAAATATGAGAAATTAGTTCAGGTTTGGTTTGGGTTTTTTTAATACCCAGTTTTTTCTAATAAGCAAAAAGTATTGCAGTATTTTTGCTAAGGTCAGTCTTGAGATAATTTCTGTGTTCTTATTAAAGAACTCTTGGTCTCGTTTTCTTCTTTAAGTGGAAAATACATCACTAGTGTGTAACCAAGAGTTGAGTCATTCAATTTTTATAAAGTTATTGGAAATGAAATGGTAAAATTTGTGGTTCTTAACTCGTAATTATTACCAAGAGGACTCATTAAAATACACTTTTTAGTCTGAGTTGAACTGTGCAACTGTATGCACTTTTCTGAGGAATTTAATCTCCTTCATACCATCCTATGATCCCTCCCTTAACAAAGGGGTCAGCAGAGTGGGAAAGCTCCATTACTATTGACTGCTAATCTAGCATGAAGATATGCTGATTTTTTTTCTTGCAATATGTTATACTACATAAAAAAGTCTGTGGTATTTTGTGGTGATAATCTAAAATGTTAATGCCTGATATAATGAACCTGTTACACTGACTTGCAAGAGAACATTTGAAACCAGTTTCTTTGCATTGTTTTCTTTGAGATATCAGGGTCTGCACATGGTAAGAACTTATGTGGGCCAGTTCCTGGAAGTGTTGGTGAGGTTCCTTTTCCTAATTTCCTGCAACACTGGTTGTCAAAACAAAATGAATGCAAGGAACAATAATATTAATAACAATAATCAGCATAGCACCTTACAGTAAAAATTAGAAATTTATAGTAATAACATGAAGATGAAAACTTGGACAAAACTGTTTTTCTTGACAGCTTCAGTAACTAGCTTCCTGTCAGTTCTGGCGTGGTATCCCAATACTTTACTGCGGACATGGTGCCTTGTGCTTCACAGCCTAACACTCATGACGAATATGCAGCTTAATGGTAAGTTTGATTGGTTGGTTTTCTTATGTTGACAGTTTTAGTGATGGACAAATGAGTGTTGATTTCATCAAAAGAGTTCCAGAGCATTCCTCTTGTCATATATGTACTTTTGTTCTCCATTAACTCTGGGCTTTTCAAGAGTGAGCTCCTTGAATTGCTTGTGCTGTGGGAAACAGAAACTCTTATGGTAAAAGAAAATGTCATTATAAATAAGTTGTCATTGTCCTCCAAAAAACATTTTAGGACTAGCTAATGATCCCTGGGAATTTGTTTTGTAGTATGAGAAGTAGCAGAGAGGGATGATTAAGTTGCTGTGAGTGAGATCGAAGTTTTTCTGACACAGTAGGAATATTTTTGTAAATATGCATAGATCAGTCACTGCTTATATTAAGCTATGTGAAAATAACCTCCCAGCAGCTGAATCTATTAAAATAGAAATCCAGCCATTTCATTTCCCTATGCATACCAGTATATCTCACATTCTCTATATTGCTCCATAACACACTAGAAATAATCTCACTTTGTGAATGAGATTTTGCCACAAGACTGATAGAAATTAAAGGAAGTAGTTTTTAAATGTTGGCTGTTAATCTTTTTTTCATATTTGCCATTTGAAATTTTTGACTTTTAGATGCACTTTGTTCTTATAATTTTTACTTTCTATCTCCTTTCTGTGATGTTATTTAGAAATCAGTCTCACAAAAATCTGCTGAAATTTTTGCCATCGGGTGAAGAAAAAGAACTGAACAAACTAATGAAAGAGACTTACTGTGCACAAACTGAGACTTCACTCTTATTCTTAGTATGTGTGAATAGAACATGGCCTGATTTCTGGTATAACTGCCTTCAGTTAACAAGCACATGTACTGTCAGCTCTTCAGTTTGTGTCTGTAGACTGGCAAAAAATCCCCAGATTTATGGGATGTGTGTATCTCTGGGATCATGTGTGAATATCTTGCAAGTGTTATGAGGCCCAGTGTTGTTCTCTGACACTGACAGGCAGCTGTGTGCTTGCAAGAGTCTCTTGGGTAGTTGCCTGAGATCAGTAGGTGAATAAAAGCTACTCAGAAGCAACCCCTGTGGTTCATGGCAGGCAGGCTTGAGCATATGAATGTGGTTATGCATTTTTTTGTATGTAGAATTGTGAGTTGGAGTTGAGTTGGAAAGGGTTGGAGATGGAAGTACCACGACCTGTCCCTAAAGGTCTGGGTTACAAGTTCTTGTTAATAGATCCCTTGGGATGGATTAGAGTGAAACAACAGTCTACATGAATGATCTTCATGTATCTATATATATATATGGGGAGAGAGAGAGAGAGAGAGAGATACCTGTATGGCAAGTTTATTTTAAAACAATTTGGTTGTAATGGAAAAGGAAGTATGTAGCTGTTTCGGTTATTATCTGTAAAAACAAAACAATTCAGAAATATAAAGGTATCACATAGGAAAACATATACAGAAAAAAAAAAAAAAGAGAAAGAAGGAAAGGGTAAGAGTAGATAGGGGAAAGGTTATTGACACCTTGGTACCAGAGACAAGGTTTGATTGTTGCAGGTTGAATATCCATTGGTGGAATTGATGGTCACAGTTTTGATCATGGGGGAAGCCTAGGAAACAGAGTTCAATGGGTTAATATGCATTCAAGTCCAGGTGGGAATGCCCAGGTGCCCCCACTTGGGGGGGAGTTTTACCCTGTCTGATGCAACACAGGATCATGCACAGTCTTACGGTGGAAGGGCCCAGAAATGAGTCTGGGGGCCCTTTGGGGGTCTTTGATGATTTGACACCACCTGAGACATGACAGGTGCCTCTCAAAGACAGGGTAGCTGAGTCAGGTAGGCCTTGTCAGAAGGGATGAACACCTTCAGGCCCCTATAACGCCCCCAGGAGGGAGTTGTACACCTGAGCCAGTGGTGAAAGGGAGAACGTTGGCATAATGGCATTTATCAAAAAACATTGTCCCACTTCTGCAGGATCTGTTTCATATTGTGCTTTTTTCAGTGTTTTGAACTGATTCAGTTTACTACTACTGCAAGAGTAAGACTTCACATTTATTAATGCTCATTTGACCGCTGAAGGGTATATTTTAATTCAAATTCCAGTCTTCAGAATTCTTATCTGTTATGGTCCCTACAGTTTTATTCTGAGAAGTCTTTGCATGTGCCAAGAACAAAAATACTGTGATTGTTTACAGGATAACAGAACACTTGGGCTCTGTCTGACAAACTAAAAAATACGCTTGAGCCTTATTGAAGTGTTGGACTAACAAAAAGAGACAAATCAAAAACGTCTGTATGTATTACACATACAAAATTAATCTCTATTTTCAGGAATATTGCCTTAGCAAGCTGGGAACACTGGACAGGTTTGGGGCTTTATATCTGTACTTACTGGAAAACTCAAAATTGTAGTCTTGAGTAAGCAGGTTTTGGTAGCTGACTTAGCTAAGAATATTTCCACATCATGAAATAAATATAAAGGATTTGCACTATAAATACTTGATTTATGCTAATGCTTAAGATTATGCATGTAATTTTTATGTCTTTATTTTTAAGCTGGTCCAAGCAGTGCCATTGGAGCTCAGGAAAGTACTGCCCAATTGTTGGTGTCAGATCCCAACCTTATTCATGTGTTAGTGAAATTTCTTTCTGGCACTAACCCTCATGGAACAAATCAACACAGTCCACAGGTAATGACCAATTAAAATAAGAATAAAACTTTTTGCAAGAGGATTTCAAGGCACTTGACGGATATATGTGTTCATTCATAATGCATTAGATCCTTGTCTTGTTTCTTCTTCTAGTTATAGTCTTAGTTGGTTCTGATGAGCAGCCATAGGGAAGGTCATGTTGTTGATACTCTCAGTGGTGCTGGTATGTTTTCACAACTCTCTGGAGACTTGCCACAGGAAGAGGATGCCATATGTGAATGAAGTGTTCCATTCAGTTATTTCCCAAAATCTTCTTGGATTGGGATAAAAATGCCAATGAAGATTAAGTTTTAATATCTAAGAATTCCTGAGTTTATAATGATACATTCATTTTCTGCCTGTTTCTGAATTCATATGGTATTTGCTGCCTCTCCTAATTTCAGTTAATATTTTCTTGCTTTTTGCAATCTTTGAAATATCTACAAATAGTGTTTTAAAAAAAGCCCAAGTGAACTTAATTGTATGTAGTATTTGACAGTAGTCTCAGTTTGGGAGACACAAAACACCTGGTAGTTCCAGGTTTGTTTTTTTTTTCCCCAGCAAATTTTCAAGAAAAACATAGGCATTTCCAGAACTTTAACACTGCACAGTGCCATTAAAGTACTTACTTAAGTGTGTAGTTTGTGAAAAAAACATTCAGATCAGCACAAAAGTTGATTCTGCATGGAGTCTGGTTTGCATTACTGAAAAGAGAGTCTCAAGTTGAAAAACAAGTCTTTGACAAAGAACTGAATTTCTTGCTTTTGTCTCATGATTAATAATAGAAAAACACATAATATAAATGGATACAGATTAGTTCTGTGAAGATGCTGTAAAAATTTTCAGAAAGCAAGTTAAGCTATGCAATACTTTGCTGTTCTTGGAAGATGTTAATGTTCTTGAAAACATTTCAGTTTATATATAATACTTCCTAAAATGTCTTTTCTTCTAGGTTGGACCAACAGCAACACAAGCTATGCAAGAATTTCTTACTCGATTACAAGTGCACCTTTCTTCAACTTGTCCTCAGATGTTCAGTGAATTTTTATTGAAATTAATACATATACTTTCAACAGAAAGGTAAATCTTACCTGTTTGTTTGCTTTCATACTCTGCTTTTCTTTTGTCCTGGTTTAGGGCAAATTTGGGAGGAAACTTCCCAAGGGGTCCTTCTAGAAAGCAGATTCAAGTGGCCCTTCCCCCTACTGTTTTGGGAAAAGATTTCCTTGGAGAAAAATGGAAAAAAACTGTTTATGTAACAAGCAAAGTATTCACCAGCATAAAAATTTAATAATATTAAACAGTAAAACATCTTGCTGTTCTGAAGAGATGACAAATTCAGAATCCTTTTTGTGGGGTGTAGCTCTGCTCACTCAGTCTCTCATCAGTCTCTCCTGCACTGGAAAATGCCGCGTCCCGAGCCCCGGTGGGCCACAGGTGTGAGCTCCTCATGGTTTTCTGAGTGTTCAGTGCAGAGCAGGGCAGGTCAGTTTCAGGAAAAAGAAAAGCCACAGTCCAGAGAACTCCTCTGCCTCATCTAGCCAAAAGCTAACTAAAAGCACAGGAGAGCTCTGTCCCGCTGTCCGTGCTGCAGACAACACAGCCCAGAGAGAGAATGCAGGGGGGCCAGTGCAGTGTCTGCAAACAAACTGCGCTGCTTCTCCCCCCTTTGCTCTCAGAACTTGTCGTGAAGGTGCAGAACTTAACATCCAGCATAGACAGAACACACCACTGGGGATACAAGCATCATAAAGTCACCCCAGCACACTTCAAAATCTCTGATTGTGAATCACAACTCACAGGTGTATGTACCTCCTCATACTATCAAGTTACGTGTCAATGGGAACCATCATTGTAGCTACAGCACTACCAGCAGGGTCTGGGCTGCTCCTGGCACATGGAAAAGGAGAATTCACAGCTGTCTGTGTGTGAGGCACTGCTGTCACCAGAGGCACTAAAATTTTGGACTGATTTTATTTCAAGCTAAGATGTAAACCTTGTTGAAGTAATTCCCTAAAGTAAGAAAGCTGTTGATGAGCTTACCTATTAAAAAAAGTATTCTGAGGGCTCTGAATTAATGAAAGATTCCAGAAATTATTCATAGATTGTGAAAATAGTACAGATGGCTTTTCTCACATGGTAGGATGAATTATGAAATTGCATAATTCTATTTATGGAGTATGCATTTTTATTGCTTTATCTTTGGTGGGTTTTCCTCTCCACATGACATTAGAAAACATCCTCTGTCCCACTCTCCTGGAGTCTAGTGATGTCCACTAGTGTAGAGAAGTGCCTCTGGCCAGGAGAGAGATAAGATGGCTCAGTTCTGCTTCCTCAAGGAAAGGCTGACGGGCGCAAGACTGACTCTCCAGTGGTACACTGGAAATAGGGCAATTGTTTAGTCTGAAATACACTAGGAAGCATTTCTTTCTGATTTTGATGTTCTGCTCATCTCCAGACAAAGCCTTTGTGTAACTGGGGATGAGCTTCCTCAGTTCTGGGTTCCCAGTAGGTGGCACTTTGGTGTTACCTATTCTTTAATCTTACAGAAAATGGTTTCTGCCTTCTCCAAGAGATTTTACCTTTGTAACTTAAATTATGGGAGTGGTGTTTACTGGGTTATGTTGACGATCAGTGATTTCTGTGAGACATGTCATAATACAATAAAATCATTAGTTCACAGTGAATCTTGGATGGTGTGTCTGCATGCCAGCATTTGTTTAATAAGCTAATGAGACCACTGAAAGGGTAGGCTCTGAAACATGTTAGAGGGATTTTTTGTGAAATGCCATGAAATGGAAGCAAAGCACCAGAAAGGGGTTTAAATGGTTATTTCTAAGAACACAGATAATTACTGAACTGTACCGTGTCTGATCAAAAGATTAATTGTAAAGAAAAGCAGTATTTTACTGTAAGAATCAGTTAAATTCCATTTTTTTCCAGGCCTGTTTCTGTAAACTGTTTCATTCTGTATTTAATTTTAAAAGTTAAAATAAGGTTAATCAATGTGAAAAGATACAGAGAAGTATATGAAAATTCAGTAACTGATACAAGTTTTATTTTAGATACACTGATTCAAAAGGTTCTTTTTGTAGTTCACTACATGTGTAAAAGCAATTGATAAAATAAACGTATTCCCAGGAGAAATCATTCAAGCAGTCAACCTACAAGCACCAGCCTGTGGTATTTTGAGTACCTTCTCATGGTATTATGTATATTTACTATTTAGATGGGTGAAACCTGACCATTCTTCTTTTTATCTCTGGGTGGGGAATGGCTGAGTGGGGGGACAAACAAAGACCTATGGGAAGAAGGAAATCCATCATGATTTCCTTTTAGCAACTGAATAATCCTCACGATATTGAAGTATTATGTGACTGCTTTCCATGAGATTTTCTTGCAAATGTAGGAAACTTTTCATGAAGAACTGAACAGGAGTATATGTAGACTGTTCCAAGTATTTTCTTACGAAATTAACTGAATTCCAAAGAAAAAAAAGATCTTAGCCTTTCTCAAAGTTAACCTCTTAATCCTTAGCAGTATCAGGAAGGTGGTGGCATGAGCAGGTTCTGCAGGCTGTTTAATGACCAGTATATTAAAAAATTACAAAAGCTTGATGCAGGTGAATGATTAGATTTTGCTTCAACATGCATTTGTAAAAATAGCTGGATTTTTATTTCTTGGAAGTCTGGTGTGCTTTAGGTTTCTTAAAAATCAAGAAAAAAGACCACACTCAAACAGCTAAACCTGTCTTAACTTGTAATATCTCTCTCTCTTCTTTTTTCTTTTTTTTCTTTCAGGGGTGCTTTCCAGACAGGGCAGGGACCATTGGATGCTCAAGTGAAACTCTTGGAATTCACCCTGGAACAGAATTTTGAAGTTGTATCAGTCAGCACTATTTCTGCAGTAATTGAGTCTATAACCTTTCTTGTGCATCACTACATTACGTGTTCGGACAAAGTAATGTCTCGCAGTGGCTCAGACAGCTCTGTGGGTGCTCGAGCGTGTTTTGGAGGGCTTTTTGCCAATATCATCCGTCCAGGTGATGCCAAAGCAGTTTGTGGAGAAATGACAAGGGATCAACTCATGTTTGATTTATTAAAGCTGATAAACATCTTAGTTCAACTGCCACTTTCCAGTAACCGAGAATACAGTGCCCGCGTTGCGGTAGCAAGCAGCACTACAGACAGTGTGTCTGATGAGGAAAAGGTTTCAGGAGGCAAAGATGGCAATGGAAGCAACCCCAATACTCAAGGATCAACTGCATACGTGGCGGACTTGGTGTTGGCCAACCAACAAATTATGAGCCAGATTCTGTCTGCTCTTGGCCAGTGTAACAGCAGTGCTATGGCAATGATTATTGGTAGGTGTTTTCTGAATAACGTGGAAAGTCTTTTGGGTGGTGAAACGGTGAAAACTTCTGCAGTCTCCTAAGCTGGGTGGAGATGTGAAAGAATGTGTTGCAGAAATGATGAGAAAACAGAGACAGAGCAAAAGGTAAAGGAGGAACAGATGCATGAAAAAAGCCCCTAACAGGAGGTGGGAGACAGTAATTGAAACCAAACAGGAATGTGTTTGGCATTTGAACTTGCTGACTCTCACAATGCTTAATGTTACAGGACCTCTGGAGATTGTCTAGTCCAGCCTTCCTGCACAAACTCAGAGTTTGCCTCAACTGAGAGCAGATTGCTCAGTATGTTGGTTCAGTTGGGTTTCTAATTCACCAGAGGTGGAAACTCTCCAACTGCTGTGGGCAACCTGTTATAATATCAGTTATTCTTAAAGTAGAAAAGCCTTTTTCTTATGTTTAAGTGGAATTTGCTGTATTTCAGTCTGTGGCCATCACCTGCCTCTATGCATGACTTAGGATGTCTTCAGTTTGTACAAGACACCTTACCTCAGTTGTTTGCTATGTATTGGATGATTTTTCTTTTTTAAATCACTTTTAGAAAATACAAATTCCAGTTGTGTCCCTTTCATAGACTACCTAAACTTTTCCTTTTTTTTTTACCAGAAATTTCATTAACATCATGTTCTGGGAGTTGCAGTCCTATATTTGTGGGTGAGATCTTCCTGCTGTGACCTAGTGAGGGAGATGATGATACTTAGCAAGCAAAGCTGCTGTTTGTCAGACATTTATCTGAGGTGCACTTTCTCAGAGGGACTACCTATCATTGTGACTTAGCTGTATGCTATGATGGTAGCATAGAATTTACTTGGTTAAGTTAAACCACTGATTGAAATACCATGGATTTCTGCATGTGCAAAACATTTTGCAGGAGGATAGACGAAGACCTGCACTCCATTTCAGATGTAACAGTTGTAAAATTTTGTTCACTTTGTAATGATTCTCTTGCTTTGAAGCAAGTTGCTCTGGCCTTTTCTGTGCTGCCTCTTTCAAGGAGACACGAAACTGAACCAATGCTATTATCGGGAAGCAGTTCTTCAGTGAGCCCTCATTTATATTAGATCAGTGGTTTATTTCAGCATGAAAGCAGTTGAGGAAAAGATAGTTATCTCTAGTTGTCAAATTAATCAGGAGGCAGGATTTGACAAGCCTGGATTGTGCTGCTGGAATCTTCCTGAAATAAATTCCAGAATATCTCCTTCATCACTTCGGGTAGTTGGTGTCATATTGCAAGTACACTATGAACACTGAAAGTAGTTTGTTCTGGGAATGGTGGTTTGATGTGAGTATGTGTTTCTTTGGAGTGAAATTCAGATATTCTTCTCCTCAGCTTCGATATCTTTCTAAGCAACTGATTTTTGTCCAGCAGTTGTTTTGCATTTTTTAAGGGCAGTTTGAAAAGAAAGATAGTTTTTTCAAAATGTTTTTCATTGAAACCAGGGTTCTGGGCCAGCTAATCCCTTTAATGGATTGTTCTTCCAAAGAGTTTTTAATGCAGGTTATTGAAAATAATTGGATTTTGGATAGATGTAACACAGCTATTTGTGGGTTTAGTTCCTTCAAGAAAAAACTATATTAAGCTCTCTCCAGACAATTTCTGTAAAAAAAAAAACATTTTGCAAGACTGCAGCCAGGGTTACACAGGATCCAAAAATCAATTATTAGCATATAGCAGTAAATGTGTATTAACTAATGCAGCATGGAAAGGTGCTACAAGGATAGGTAAACAAGAAGGTGTCTGCAAATATTACTGATAGGTAGTGGCTCTGGTGTCAACATTTATGCTAATAGTGTTAATTTACTGCATCTGGCAAGCCAGCTGGTCAGGATCCAGAATGGCCCTGAGTAATTCACTTGTCACATGAATTTTAAACAATTTTCTTTCTGTTTGTCTTTTTGTGACCATTGTGTCTGTTTCATTAGGGTTTTATGCTTTGTAATTGACAAACTGTGAAAATCATACAAGCAGCAGTGTTCACCTTCTGTCCTGTCTTGTCCTCACCTGAAGGTCCTTACAGCAAATCCAGCTTACTTGACTTCAGCTCTATCATTCTATGTAACTCTTGTAGGCTGGACAGAGGCTGGGTTTTAGGACTGCTTTTTTTGTTACTCTCCACTGCTTATCAGTATTTGCTTTCTTGATGGTTTAAAGGTGGCCAGGTACTACACCTGGCAAGTACTTCTCTTGCCAAAATGTTCAAGACATGCTCCAGAGATCACTTTTGAGCACACTGATTTTTCTTACTGTTAGTACAATTTCAGTTTCACTAAATGGGACATGATTACTCTGCTATTGTCTTAAATCTAAAACCACTTCTAACAGCTCTCCCAGACTGAAGTCATGTGATTTGTAAGACAGTTGTATTTATGGAAGTAATCTCTTCCATGGGAAGACTATTATTTTGCTTTCTGTCTGTAATCTCAGCAATGTGTAGTCAATATTACTGAGAATTGATAGTTAGAAAATGGCCATGAATAAATCCTGAGCTTTAACAGGGAGAAGCGGAATTCCAGGAGAGGTATTTCTAAGAGAAATATGTTAAGTATTTGGGGAGGTTTTTGGCAGCACGAGGGTACTTTATTATTATCTGAAAAAAATCTTAAATGTGAGTTGCTTCTAGCTAGAAGTGATTCCAATCCTTGTAGTTACTCTATTTCCTTCACTAACTACACTGATTTTTATGGTCTGAATTTGATTTGAATTTCCTGACTTCCTGGGTCAGGTCTTTCTTTTTCATACATTTATGGGAACACTAATTGTAAGTTATATGATCCTGAAAATGGGTCCATTTGTACTTTGTAAAATCCCTGTGAACATTTGAATATTCTTGAGTTCTTTTATGTGCTGTTAATGGTTTGTTAGGTCTCAGTTTGTCACCTTTGATCTGTCTCTTTTTCATTTTAGGTGCAAGTGGCTTACATTTGACTAAACATGAGAACTTTCATGGTGGCTTAGATGCAATATCAGTTGGAGACGGGTTGTTCACTATCCTGACAACACTTAGTAAGAAAGCCACAACAGTTCAGGTGATGCTTCAGCCTATTCTTACCTACATGGCCTGTGGGTACATGGGAAGGCAGGTAAGTTCCTTTGTGCTTCAAGGTAGTTGATCCTGTAACCAGTAGTAAGGTCAGAAAACTAATGTATTGCTATATGAAATAAATGTTAACATTTTTACAACCTCGCTTCATTTGATTGCTGAAGTTAGAAAGCCTCTCTCTGTTGCCCATGGTAGAGGGAGAGAGAGTTTTCTCTAAGGATGTTGTGATATTTCTGTAAATGTTGCTGCCTGAAGGCTTGAAGATGGAACAGTTACTTTATTATGTGCAAGTGAGAAGCACATTTATTGTGGCTGTTTTAATGCTCAGTACTCTTATTTCCCTAAAGATGCTCACCCCCCTGAGTTTGAGCTTTTCCATACCTCAAAGACTTTTCCTGTGTAAGGAATTGAACCATGTGGAACATGGTGTTGTATATGGTGGCAGAGAGTTCAGCTGTGGTGGCATTTCTTTCCTGGTAGTTTTGCCTCCTAAAAGGGGAGGCTGAGAGCTGTTATTTGAATTTCTACTGTACTAGTTTGGTATGAAACCATGTATTTCTTAATTGATTTTCTTCTAGGGTTCTCTCGCCACATGTCAGTTATCTGAGCCACTGCTCTGGTTCATTTTACGAGTGTTGGATACAAGTGAAGCACTGAAGGCTTTCCATGATATGGGTAAGAATGTCTTTTCTTTAGCCTCATCAAATAAAAAGTTTAGTTTCAATTTTTTAGCACTTTACATATATGTGTGTACATGGGCCAATTAACTAAACAGGTCTTTGCTTGTGTGGAATCTATTGCATGCTTCAGAGCAGTATTTTTTTCTCTCTGCCCCCATTTTACACAGGTGGTGTTCAACTTATCTGTAACAACATGGTAACGAGCACAAGAGCTATTGTTAACACAGCAAGGAGCATGGTTTCAACTATCATGAAATTCCTGGATTCTGGTCCCACCAAAGCAACAGACAGCAGTCTGAAAGCCAGAGTGCTGGCTTCTGAGCCTGATAATGCAGAAGGAATTCACAATTTTGCACCTTTGGGTGAGTGATGCTTCCTTCTCTTAGATGAATGTCTATTGGTCATTTGAATCAAGTTCTTAACAAAAAGTAATTCAATAGTGTCAAATGTTCCAATACTTCCAGATCTTCTAATGAGAGGGGTTGCTGGTGTTTCAAGGTGATGTTGAGGGATGAAATTAGTCCCCTTCACCACAAGTAATAAGACCTCATGTGAACAGGGGAGAGGAGAGGGAGTGATCTGTGTCTGATAAAGTCATGTATCAAGGTGAGCCCCTTTCTCCTGGCCTAGGTCAGGGGATGCCGGGTTCCAACCCACCACCTGCCTTAGTCACACTAAGACTCAGTAACAACTTCGTAGGCACATCAATTTTGATGGAGTTAATACAGAATCATGACGTGGTGGGATGATGGAGAATGAGCCTGAGCTCTGTGAAGCAGAGCAGAAGCTGGAGCGTAAGATTGATATTGCTGATGGTGCTCTCATATCTACTTCTGACTGCTCTCATGTTGCCTGCATGAGCATTTGTTAGAATTGCAATGCTGTTTTGATATCAATACAATGGCCAGTTAACTAAAATGTGTGTGTTTTAAGAGCTAGTGGTACTGTAATATCTTACAAAGGCTTTCCTTTTCAGTAGTAGTGTCTTTGTTTTTTCTTGCTGCCCACTAGCCTGATGCAGCCCTTGAATGTATTCATACAGTTTGTCTCACTGACAAGAGGGGATTAAATTTAAAATTTCTGGAGAGATTATTGAATGAGAAAGGAATCCATTCAGTCCTCTGATTCAAATTTAAGAGTGTCAAAAATAATGGCATTACTAAAAACAATAAAAAGAAGTTTATTTGGTAGAATAGGGGCCTCTGGATATCTACTTTGCTCTTCACAAATTTCTGAATGGTAAATTTAGGAATCCTGCAAGTGCTTGTTCTTTTTATTACTTTAAATAGTAAAAATCCTAAGCATGTATGGTGATAGGTTCTTGCCTGCCTTATCTTCCAGCTTACAAAATGCTGCAGTTCTTGATATTCTGCCATGAGGGCATCTCTCTTAATATTTAACTTTCAGTCAGGGGTGTGCTTTTGAAATTAACCTTCATTGCCCTCACTTAGTACATTCTAATTCCCATTATTTCGTAGTCTCTGTAGTATTTTCTGATTCTCATCATGTGGTTACTTGTCATCACAGGTAGAAGAATTATAAAAAAAAGGCCTCATAAAATCAGGCCTGCTCTGCTAAATTGCCAAAGTTAGCCAGTCACTTCTAAGTAATTTGCAAGTTGCCGTGCAAAAACAATCTTGGTATGAAAACTCGTTAGCGTAACAACCTGTTCCTGGGTTGAAGAACAAATGCACCTGCAATAACAAGGGATTTGGGCCATGAGAATCAGTAAAGAAAAAATGTAAACATTTTAAGAATAGAGAGATTTCATGGACAAGTAGAATACCTTTTACTAACCAATAGAGTAATTGGCAAGAAAGCTATTAACCAATTAAAGTTGCACACGAAGTCTGTAAAAACTGTATAAAATGAATTGTGATAATAAAGAATTGGCTTTTCCCACATGACAACAATGGAGTGTCAGCAAACTTAATACAATAGTTATTCTCTGAGATGAACTTAATTCATTTTGGGATGAAAGTTTATCATAATGTGTCCAGGAATTAACATGTAGCTGCTGCTAGGCATTTAGTCATGGGGTCAGACTGTAGTCATGGGGTCAGACTGTAACTGCTTTACAGTAAAACACCCCGAGTACCTGTAGTTTGGAGCAGCTCAAATCTGGTCTTGTTATGCTAAAGAAGACAGCCTACATCTTCCTTCTTCATTCTTAACTTACTCTAGGAGTAGAAAAAGAAACAGCAGCTGTGGCCAGTTTTTTTTTTTGATTCTAGCGTCTTTTTTGGAAAAGGATTTCCATGTGAAACCTTATTAAAGAAAAAGGGTTGCAGAAGTTGGTTTTAAAGTGATTTATGTTATTTTATTATTTAAAGCGTGTTAACTTTAAAGTTAATTAAAGGTGAATTAACTGAGTTCAAGCTCTAAGCATGCTGTTCAACCTGCACCTTTCTATTTGGTTTGTTTTTGTCATGTGTTCTTGAGAGTAAGGTGAGAATTTTGGTAGCAATTGTCCCCTGGCAAATTTCAAGGACATACATATGGATATGTAAATTGCCTATTTAAAACAGTCTCAGAGTAAAAGAAAAGTACCTGGACAGTGAGCATTAAACATGGGATATTACTGATAAAGCAGAAGAGATGAGACAGAAAATTGTTTTCCACAGTTCAAGTTGTAAATTAATGTGGTTTTCTTTAATAAACATCAATAATCAATGTTAATGGTGCTGTTTTTGAAGGTTCAATCACCTCAAGCAGTCCCACTGCCCAGCCTGCTGAAGTGCTGTTGCAGGCTACTCCTCCCCACAGACGGGCTCGCTCTGCTGCATGGTCGTACATATTTTTACCTGAGGAAGCTTGGTGTGACCTCACGATTCACCTTCCTGCAGCTGTGCTGCTCAAGGAGATCCACATCCAGCCTCACCTGGCCTCTCTGGCAAGTAAGTAGATTCACTGATGTTGATGCCAGTTCTAAAATTTGGAGGTTGGGATACAATACAAGGAGTATAATCAGAGGAACTAAAGCTGGGAGGTTCCTTGAATAATGCCTGTAAAATAAGTTTGAAAAGCTTGCAAATTCTGATTTCCTTGAGAATGGAAGGCCCTGCCTCTACTTGTTTTCTAGCCTAGTAGATGTCATGTGGCATTCATGTTAAATATGTCAAAAAACTTTGTCATACTTATCAAAACTTTGCCCAGTGAGAGAGTGATATTGGTCAAGGGTCTTCAGGCAAAATGCTTTTGTATGGTAGTTAGGAAAAAGCATGAGATTTTCAGCTCTTATTGTTGTAGCCCTGGTAGGGAAATAGTGTTTTCAGTGACAGGACTTTTCTTCATCTGAAGTCTTTGAAATAAACTGTATAGACCATGTATCGAAGTGCTTGTGCTTTTTAACATGTACCATCTCCCAGGTCAAGTTCTCTGTAGTGTCTGCCTGAGATCATTTCAGGCATTTTGTTCTCTGAATTTTAAGTGTTGACCATGTATCCATGATGAAGATAAACTGGTACAGATTTTAAAACAGTGTTAAACCTTCTTATCTTACTCTGTAGCTTGCCCTTCATCAGTATCTGTTGAAATAAGCGCAGATGGTGTCAATATGTTACCTTTGTCAACTCCTGTTATCACGAGTGGTCTCACCTACATAAAAATCCAGCTGGTAAAAGCTGAAGTTGCCTCGGCTGTCTGCCTTCGTCTCCATCGTCCTCGGGATGCCAGTACCCTGGGCCTCTCTCAGATCAAGCTGTTGGGCCTCACTGCCTTCGGAAACACCTCCTCTGCCACCGTCAATAATCCCTTCCTTCCCTCTGAGGACCAGGTCTCCAAAACCAGGTAAGGCTCCAGAGTCAGGGGACAGTTTGTGCCAGTTCATGGTTTAGGGTTCAGGTTTTTTATGGTGTTTTCTTCTCTGAGTCAGATCTTTCAGTAGCAAACTCTTCCTCTGTATTTTTTTCCAGTATGAAGGGAAACATAAGCAGTACTTCTGCCTTCTTCAGTAGCGTGCTTAGTCCACAAATGTAAAAGGGAATGTTTTGTCCCTGCAATGGTGAGAGAATACAAAGCATAGGAAGGTGTTTAGAGTTGCCTTTTGAGATTTTAATGGCAGTTGTCAAAAGAAAATGGAGTGCCAAAATACTTCTTATCCTTACAGAAGTCAACGGAGTTACATAAGTATTGGAGCAGGAGTAGAAATAGAACAATGGAATGTTTTGTGGAAGTCATGTCTAATATTGCTGTTTGCAAACATTTCAGAAATAGGAGCTGAATGCTGTTATGATTCTGACATATCAGCAAGATTTCTCTTCCAAAGCGTTTATTTGGTTCGGTGACATTTTGAGTTTCTTACGCATTTTAAAAATAAAAATAAATGAACACATAAGGAATTTTTTTAAAGTGTCAGAGTTTTCCAAGTTTGAAATTAATTTACTGGGTGGATTTTTGAGATTTCCTGGTTTTTAAATTTAGCTTACTAAATTGTAAAAAGTTACTAATTTTAAATATGTCATCTTTGAACCTTAATGTTTATTAATTTGAAGAGAGCATGGGAAGGTTTTAAAAACCTTTCTTTTGCAGGGAAAAATTTTAAGAGCGTAAGTAAATTTAGAGAGCATAAATACTCTGTGTGTAATTATTAAAAGCTGTATAACTGAAATTGGTCTTTGCTCTTAAATAGCAGTGAATGAAATTATTATAGCCAAATTATACTATATTTTTACTTCAGGAAAGGCTGTAATAAAGTTACACAAGAATAATCAGTATCTAAAAAAAGAAGGTGTGTGTATGTTCCTCATTTGTTTTATTGTAGCTTTCAGCTTAATTTTGTAAGTATCTCAATAAAAACAAGGATAGTAATGTGAAACATATTCAATAAACTTGCATAAATTTTATTTTAGACTTGACAGAGAACTTGCTCTCTAGTAACTGATTAATCCAATTGATTTAGGAGTAAATGATTCCTAAAATAAAACTATAAGCCTAATTTAAGATCTCTAATAAAGTTTGCATTTTTTTAAACTGTGGTAAAGGTTAGTTGTGGAAACAATCTGCTAGTTTAGAACTTGTCATTGAAAGATGCCATTTATTTCACAAAACAGCTTAGATTGCCATCTTGTTCATGATGCTAGTTTGAATAGTATTGTGGTGTACTTTATAAATAAAGTCAAATGGATGTTTCCAAATTGATTCGGTTACAATAGGTTTATTTCTCAGGATTTGTTATGAAAAGGACTTCTGGATGCTTTTGTCAAAGAATGAGAGACATGAGGGAAATGTAGTAGCTAACACATTTTTAATTTCTGTGCTTTTTCTGTATGCATTTTAAATGAGGTTCCCTAAGGTTCTCTGTAGTTTATTGTAAATGTGTATGATCCTAAAAGTTTGTGATGTCAGGGAAGTTGTATAGGTATAATTTGAATGCCAACTGCTGTTGCATCTTCACTCCTTTTGATGTAAAAAAACAGCACACAAACAAATAAAACCCAACAAAGAAAAAAAAAACCAACAATCAATAAAACCCAAACCTGCCCCACACCCATCCCCAAATATAAACAAACACCTTCCCTTTCATCCTTCCCTCAGCAGGGAAGGATTTCTTCCTATTGGAAGTGAATCGAGAAATCTTGAAAAACTTTAGTAGTAATACCTGCAGGCTCTTTACTCTTTCTGCCCACAGACCCTGCCTTTCGTACAATCTTAATCCAATGATTGCAACAGCTAATATATACTATAATAGCTAACATACTGATATAGCAATGTATATTTCAACAGCTAATATACTAATGTATATTTCATTGTGGTTTTAAATTCAGTCATTTGCTTTGCTCAGATGATGTTTCAGCACCTCACAGAAGTTTTCTGTAGTACATGTCCTTAATCTAATACAAGTAGTTGTGCTACAGGTAAGAAGTATTGTAACAAAATAATACATTAGCTCATTTTTCTGTTTTCCTTTTCAGTATTGGATGGTTAAGATTATTACACCACTGCCTCACTCACATAAGTGATTTGGAAGGAATGATGGCTAGTGCTGCAGCCCCCACTGCTAATCTGTTGCAGACATGTGCTGCTTTACTAATGTCCCCTTACTGTGGGATGCATTCTCCAAACATCGAGGCTGTGCTTGTGAAAATTGGACTTCAGTCCGCCAGAATTGGCCTAAAATTGATTGACATTCTTCTAAGAAATTGCTCAGCATCAGGGAGTGATCCTGCAGGTGAGTGCAATGCATTTCTTTTCAGTTGTTGCTTAAAATCATTGCTTGTATAAAAGTACAAATACAATATATTTGCATGTTGCTTTCTGATTCTGAACCTGCCATTGGGCTTTGTTGAGCTTCTAAGTATCACAGTCTTTGTATGTGGGTAGTCCTACTGTGGTAAAGCAGAGCAACCAGGGTGGAAAAACCAGGGTTTTTCATAATTAGATGGGTGTTTTCAAGACAGAGTAGGATGCACAGTATATCCTAAGTGCCTCTTACTTTAGATACTGTGTCCATATGTTTTAAAATATAGAGTACGGCACAAGTACTGCTAAGGAAAATGGGGCAGCAGGAGTCTATAGGACAGTATGAATTCTGAATAACACTAAGCATTGAAAATATTTATGTGTGGAGGTACATAATGAAGATACAACTCTATTCTGTGCCTCAGTGAAATTTTGCAGAAGCTGGTCTGTTCATGCACTGGGGATTTTGTATTTATGTTTTCATACCACTTTGCTGTTTTGTAGCTTCTAAGTAAAAGAAAACAAATTCAATTTTTCCTGTTTTGAGGCTGCTAACAGAAAACACTCTTTTTAAAATGGCATCCATGACTTCTTTTGCCATGAGTTAGCATTTCAGCGTAGACTGCTCTGTTTTGCTGGAATGTTGTTAGCTAGGAGAGTACTTTCTGGCAGGGCAGAGATTGAACACAGTGAGGAGAAGCTGTGGAAGTCTTCAGCTGTAATTCCATTGATGGAAATTGGAGTTAAATAAGCTTTCATTTTGAAAAAAGTGTTTGCTTCTGTGAAGGAAAAGGTTTGACAGCTCTACTGGAATTAGTCATGTCGTTTTGGAATATGGTGAAGAAAACCCTACTATGTAAAGCTCTGAGTCCTACATCTGATGAATGTTGTAATGGCTTTTCCTTTCATAGTAAGGCTGAACATTGGACACAGCAAATGCACAGTTTTGAGACTGTTGTGTACAGGAATTTCATCCTTACATTAATGAAAAAACTTAATTCAATGTCAAGATTGCAATTCTGTAATAATGTCATTAGTACGCTTAAAAAATACATATGTAAGTACTTCTGTTATTTCCCCTCCCCTTTGTTTTTTTTTTGAATGCCGCAAGATCTGAATAGCCCTTTACTGTTTGGAAGATTAAATGGTCTCTCTTCTGACTCCACAATAGACATCCTTTATCAGCTTGGAACAACTCAAGACCCTGGAACAAAAGATAGGTAATGTTATTTGGGTTGTCATGTGGAAGCATATACAAAAAATAGCCTGTTAAACAGTGGCTTGATATTAGTTCACAAAACCAAACATTTTTGAAATCTGATTGTTACGAGGTAGTGTGGAAATGCAGACATCTGAAAAAGCTCTCCCAGCTTTCTGTCCTAGCTCTTTGCATCCTTTCCAGGGAATGCTGTCCCTCTTTTTCTGCTCTTATAAATGTGATAGAACTTTGGTTTTAAGTTTTTTCTCAAATAGTCAGAACTCAGATACCTACTCTATTTTCTTTTTCTGTAGAAGGTTCACATTTGGCTGTCCAAGATAAATTATTTTAATTCATTTTTACCTTGATCTAAGTTGTGAGAAAAAAGAGCTTGAGCTCACTCTCAAACTTTACTTCAAAGAAAGAGATAAATGTGTAAATTGGATTACAAAAAACCAGCAAGCTAATTTGATTCTGAGTGTGTCTTTGCTCATTTATAATGTGCAACATCATCTTGTCTTACAGAATTCAAGCATTGCTGAAATGGGTCAGCGATTCTGCAAGAGTTGCAGCTATGAAAAAAAGTGGCCGGGTCAGCTACATTTGTCCCAATAGCTCAACCAGAGAGTATGGGCTTCTGATGCCATCCCCTTCCCACCTGCACTGCGTAGCAGCAATTTTGTGGCATAGTTATGAATTGCTGGTTGAATACAATTTGCCAGCATTGCTGGACAGGGAGCTCTTTGAGTAAGTAAAGCCAAGTTTTGCACCACATTATTTTTGTAATTAAATTGTTTTGTTCCTGGGTGTAATACAACTTGAAGGGCACTTACTGTGAAGTAGTAGTGGAAAGTGATATGCCTGAAGCTAATTGATAGAATGGATACCTATAGATAATATCCAAACAGGTAGTTTTGTAGTTCTGAACTCAAAGCTGCACTTCCCGTATTCCAGGTGTAATTGTGTTTAAAGACCCAAAAATCTGAAATGAAACAGCAAATCCATGTATATACTTGCATATATGTGAAAGGTAAGCTGCTTCATGGTTTCCTTCATGCGGTCTTTTGATGGACTGTTCTTGAAATTGTTTGCAGTAATTTTCACAGTACATATAAGAGATTTTTATTAGGATGCTGTATTATCTTATTGGTCCCAGTATCCAGTATCAATAATTGATAGCTGAGAGGTAGGAAGGGGGAGATGTTTTCTTGGAGTTTTCACTTCTCTTCTGGCCAGTCTGATCTGAAAGAAATGAAGGCACAAAATCTGGAGTGAATCTTAAACTATGAATTTGCTTCATTTTGATGCATTCTAAAGAGAAGTTCACTCTAAACACCAAATGTGTACTCTTAGTGACTCCCAAAGTGAAAATATACGATATAATATTTGCAATTTATGTTGCTTAACCATCTCGTCTGTTTAAACAAAACAAAAAAGCCACATTACATTGTTTCACATCTTTTATGGAAAAGTGGCTGTTAAATTACTGCATCTAGCACTAGTCAGGCATCTTTGATTTGTACTGTTGAATACAGTTGCAGTTAATGAAGGGATCTTTGCACATGGTTTTGTTGTTGCTCTTAGGAAACCTTCATATTTTTCCACAACCAGTCTCCTTTAGGCATAGTCAAATGTTCAAACCCCATCAAGTGTAAGTTGTAACCATATAAGGTATGGTTACAGGTACAAGCATGTAGAACTCTTACATATATGCAACATGACTACAAGCAAGACAGTTTCCAAAGGCATTTCAGTGACACTGTGACACAGATAATTTTTAATTCAAAATGAGCTTGTTCATCTTGGGAATCAGTTTAAGGATTTTAAATTGCAGATCAATTAGTCCTTTCAGCAATAAAATTTAACAGAAATACATTTTCAGGATGCATTTTAAGATTTGAAAAGGAAAAGGTCTAATAAAAATGGACTTTCTAAAATGGACAGCCCAATTAGATTTATATAAATGTGGGTTTCACAGCTGAGTTCCTGTCTTTTGGAGGATAGTGTGTTGTTTTCATCACAGGGAGAAATGATAGTTTGTACCTAGTTTGAGTATGCAAGTTATGATATAGCCCTGTTCCCCTACCAAATATAAAACTATCACTCATATGAGCCACCATCTGGAGCAAATTATAAAATACATTCTTTAATAAATCTAAAAGCTTTTTAGTCAGAGTTATATGGGTAAATAATTTTTATAATAAAAACTTTTTATGTGTATTCCTCTTCTTTGGTATTGTAACTTTTGAAATATTGTAATGGATTCTAGCTATAGCTCCAAGTTTCTCCTTCATGTAATAAATCACTTTTTTCTTGGAAATATTTTCCCATTGTCCCCATTTGCCATTTCAGTATTTTTGCTTTGGCCAATGGATACTAATCCCTTAGTTATTTTTAAATATGCATTTAGAAAAAAACTTATTTTTCATGGAGCATGAACTCATCCAGAAATTTTGGCATTTGGATTGTGTTAATATATAGTTGGAGAAGAGTTAAGTGTAGCTTTATTATATGTGGGCTTTTGGAAATTGTGACTGTCTTTCCAGAGTTACAGATTTAGCCACTGAGATGAGTTTTCTGTTAGGGATGTGTTTTATTGACCGTTCTCTTGACTGGTGATAGATCCAACTTTTGTTAGACCCAGAGAGTTCCTTCGGTTCTTAAAGTGCCCTTAGACTAAACATAGAATAACATTTCCATCCAGAAGAGGGGAAAACAACCCTTGTCTTGAAATGGGAATGCAATATATGATAATACATCCAAATTTAATTTAAAAGCCTAGTATTGAATGGCATGAAGTGCATGTTCACCTCTGCATGTAAATGTTAAGATTAACACCTGTGGTGTCAAGGTACAGTGCAGTTTAGAAAACTGGCTTTTTTTTTTTTAGAGTACTTCACACACTCTGAACAAGTCTCTGTGAAGAAATTATCATTTTACTTTCCAAATACCCCTTCTGAAATTTAATCTGAGTAAGAGGAGCTAAATTAGCTCTGCACTCACATGCCTTGGATTAGCATTCAGGCAGATAGTACTTGGATGTGAGGTCAGAGGTAGGTGGGATTTTAGAATCACTGAGGAATAATTCTGTTGTTCACTTGTGTCCTAAGCTTAGGTCAAGTAAGGATAGCAAGGGTGTGTTGTTCAACCAACAGGGTTGTTGCTACTTTCACTTTTTTGCAGCATCTTTAGGAAAATGCCTAATAAGGGAAATTTTTAAAAATTTTGAAGCATGTTAAAGTACTTTTAATTCTTACAAAGAATTGAGACCTTCATGTAAATGAGCCTGTGTACACACACATGGGTGACCCTAATAGCTGCAGCTTGGAGAACTGACAGCATAAAGAGGTTGCAGTTGGTTAAAAATGGATAAGATGTATGGCAACTGTCAAAAGACTGAAGTCTGGATTTTGTGTGCAGACTGCTTTATATCTATTTAAAATACAGTATGGTGAAAGAAATTTAAGCATACAGTTGAGAAATGCCTTTTGGGTAATCAGTGTCCTGCTGATACTGTGATCCAAAGACACTTCCAGGTTCAGCACAGTGTTTCACAGCAGCTTCTATAATAGTAAATCATAAAAGTGCAAAAATGTTGCGTGAACCAATGATAAAAAAGGGGACAATGACTGGCAGATTATGTGTTGATAGGATTTTCTGTCTTCTACAGGTCACTGTTTAACTGGTCCATGTCACTTCCCTGCAACGTGGTTTTGAAGAAAGCTGTTGATAGTTTGCTTTGTTCCATGTGCCACATCCACCCAAATTATTTTTCCTTACTGATGGGATGGATGGGTATCACTCCTCCTCCAATGCAGTGTCAGCACAGACTGTCTATGACCGATGACAGCAAAAAGCAGGACCTTAGTTCATCTTTGACAGATGATTCTAAAAATGCACAAGCCCCTCTTGCACTGACAGAGTCTCACCTGGCTACTCTTGCTGCCTCATCTCAGTCTCCTGAAGCTATCAAGCAGTTACTGGACTCAGGTTTGCCTTCACTGCTGGTAAGAAGTCTTGCTAGTTTCTGCTTTAACCATACTTCTAGCTCTGACTGCACTGCACAATCAATGGATATCACCCAGGACAGGCTCAGGAGGCACCATGTTCCACAGCACTTTAATAAAATGCCCATCACGGCAGACCTGGTCGCTCCTGTTCTCAGGTTTCTGACAGAAGTTGGCAACAGCCACATGATGAAGGATTGGTTGGGTGGCTCTGAAGTCAATCCATTGTGGACAGCACTTTTATTCCTGTTGTGCCATTCTGGTGCTACCTCTGGAGGACACAATATGACAGCACAACAGAGCAGTGCACGATCCAGCTTGCTTTCTTCGACTGCAACCACAGGACTGACCACTCAGCAGCGGACAGCAATTGAAAATGCAACAGTTGCTTTCTTCCTACAGTGCATCTCTTGCCATCCTAATAACCAGAGACTTATGGCACAGGTGAGAGAAAAATAATAATGTTTTAATCTAATAGCTACAGATAACTTTGAAAGCTTTCTGTGGTTTTTTTTTACCTTTCTTTATAATAACTTGGATTTTTGTAAGCTGTCATTGACTGGAAAAATTCTATATTAAAATTGTTAGCAGGTTGGTCTGAGTCTGAAACATATAAAAATGTTTTGGCATGGCTGTTCAGTCCTGTGTATAGATTTGTATCCCTCTTGGTTTAGAGAAATAAACCTTAGACTGAACTCCAAAAGACAGTTTAATTGGGTAGGGCTAAACTTTTGTGAAATGGAATATGAACAGCAAGCTTCATACTCATATTTAATATTAGTAACCTAAGGAGATTTCCTGGGAATTTTGCTTGTGCAGCCTGTGTCCAAGGATACACAGGGTATTGCAGAATATGGCTTTGCATTTGGCATTCTAGAGCAGATTCAGCTATCTTCGTCACATTCATTAACCTTGCAGACCTAGCTGAATACAAGTATAATGAGAAAATGGTTTTTCAGCATTAAAAATGATGATGCTCTAGGAAGACATAGACTTCAGTAAAAAATTGAGTCAGTTCTCTGTTAATGGTTGGGAGTAATAGTGCATTATGCCGTGGGAAGTGTTTGCTTTAGGCATTCAAAAGCTGTTTTTATAACTACTTTATTTTCAGTTTTTTCTCTTTTTGAAAATCTACATGTTTACAATTACTTTGATGCTATAATCAGCAGTTTAAACTTTTATATTAAGGGCCTTATTTGCTGTAGGTATTTTCTTCAGCAGTGCACATTTCTGAGCTGGCTTGTGTGGTAACTGGAAGTGGGTCTTGGGTACTGTCTACTATGGCTGTGTAGAGCTATATTTTAAAGACCTAAATATAGAAATACTTTAAATCTGATATCATTTTGCATTCTCAGGTTCTCTGTGAATTGTTCCAGTCCTCTCCTCAGCGTGGGAACCTCCCAACCTCTGGAAATATTTCAGGATTTATTAGGAGGCTTTTTTTGCAGCTGATGCTAGAGGATGAGAAAGTGACTTTGTTTCTTCAGTCACCTTGTCCAGTAAGAGTTTTTGATACCGTGTGGTAAACATGGAATAAATTTAGCCTTTAAATCTTAAGTCTGAGTATATTCAACTTTTAAACGTTAGCAGCTTTTTTCTGCTGTACACATTATGGAATTTTGGAAAGGAAAGTGCTATTGAATTGTAACTCATCATTTTAAAAGAAAATTCAAGGCAATGTGTTATGAGAGCCCAAAATACTTGTTGGAAATATACTGAAATTTATCTTATGGAAGGCTTTTTAATAGTACCCTTACACACTAGCAATAACTATAGATACAATATCTGTCCAGTAGCCCTTCGCAGTTTCATTAAAGATCAGTCATAGTCAAAATTGGCAGACATTGTTCAGCAGTTAGCCAAAATGCCATGAACAAATTGAGTGACAAATATGTGAATTAATTTATGAAGCAGATGTATACTTTATGGTTCCACATGCTTCACTGGAACAGAATTACAATTGATGCCTAAAGTGCTCTCTGTTGAAGGATGTGACTGAAAAAATAGGGTAAAATCACAGGTTTCTTTAAAAGATCTGATACTCCCATCCAGAAAAAAGTATTTGCTTCTTTGGTTTCTGCATCTCAGAAGTAAAGTACTACAGGAGAGATATGAGAGGGAAACTGGATCAGATTGTATAAAATGGAAGAGGAGGCACAAATACAGTTCTAGCACAAACATTTAAATGTTTTAACTTAGCTGAGTAATTGTTAACAGGTCCATTGATAATGTGAAGGTAGCATCAATTTTCTGTTAATTGTTTTGCATACAACAGAATTTTTACAGAAAGCTGTTACTAGATATGTAAAAGCAGAAAAAATGTCCTGAAGTTGTCATAGTTCAGCTTCTTCTATTAGAAACACTGGGAAATTGTGTTCTGAGATGATTCCTCCTATAACAAGCAAAGAGAGACCTTAAAAATAATGTGGATGTACTTCTGGAATATCCAACAACATAACCTTTCAAAGATTGGTTCCCCATTTTTATCTTAAAAGTTCTTACCAAAACAGCTCAAAGCAGCTCAGTTCTGGTTGTCAGCAAATAACAGATTTTTCTTATTGCATTGCACAACAATAAATTGGTCCTGTAAGTGCATATTAATACAGATCTTAAGGGCTGTCTCAAATACGTTCTGGTAAAATACTTGGAGTGTTTTTAACTAATAGTGACTCTCATAATGACAAAAAGTAGATACTAAGTCTAGAATGAACTTCCTCCTCAAGTCGGAGCAACACAGAAACATGATGTTTCTCTACTCAAAGTATACTGTTATTTTTTGATATTTAGTTTCAGAGTTAAGTTTTCATTTCCTAAATAATTGCAAGTCTCAGGCATGCAATGTTTCTCTCATATTACAGCTAGGTAAAATAATAGGGTTTTTTAAAGCAAAGTTGATATCAGGCTGTTTCTGGTCCTAAAAATACTATAGGCTTTCAAAACAAATTATTTTGAGTTAAAAAAACTAAACATGTCCTAATTTGATGCATTTTTACTGTGTACCTCCAAAGTTGAAGGATATGTCAGTTTTCTTTTTTAGCATACTAAGAATTTAGCTTTATCTAGCTGACATGGCTTTATAAGAACATAGTGGTTTAAGTTATTTCTCAGTGTTAAAGTCATAATTAATGTTCACTTTTTTTCCTTTCAGCTGTACAAAGGTAGAATTAATGCTACTAGTCATGTAATTCAACATCCAATGTATGGAGCTGGACACAAATTTCGTACTCTTCACTTGCCTGTCTCAACAACTCTAGCAGAGGTTCTTGATCGTGTGTCAGGCAAGTTTGCAATAGTTCATGGTGTTTATTTGCTTTCTTTTAAAATGCAGTTTTTAAAAAAATCTTCTAGTGTTTGTTTCACCATATGAATGATACTGCAAATATCAGTCTTTAAAACACACTGTCTTTCATCCGTTCAATAAATTTCCCCAAATTTTGTCAGTTAAATATCCTGGAACTTAATGATACATCTCAAGGTGGAGATGTGTGTTCTGTGAAAAGGACCTTGATAAAGGCTTCATCGGATTTCTGTGATTATACATTTGTCTGCTATATAAATATTTATATATATAGGTGTACTTGACTGTGTACCTTTTTGGAACTCAGTGTAGGTAAACTTTTAATTGATGAGACAGGTCTTCATGGAGTCAAAAGCAGCTATTGCTTTTTTACATCTATGGAAAATTCTTACATTGAAATTGCTAACAAATTTGTTGGGGCAATAAATGCTACCTAACAAGCTGATAGGAGTACTAAAATGGTATTTGGCAGAATACCAGATAGGACAAGATGTGTTCTAGGATTTTAATAGAAAAATATCCATTCCTGGCTAAATGCTTGTATCCTATTTATCAAGGATTAGTTTACTATTTCTGGTAGAATTCTGTATTTATTTACTGTCCAGAGAGTCATGTGTGAAATGTTTTTCTGATCACAAACTGCTCAAGGATCTCATTACTGCAATGGGTGGGACGGTCACTGAGGTAGAGATCAGCTGTTGGGCAGTGACATAACTACTGAGTAGCTGCCTTAGTGGGTATTGTTGTCAGCTTGATAGCCAGTGCTAGTAAGGACTGGAGAGGAGAATGTGATGCTGTGGTAAAACTAATGTCTGTAGTTGAAAATGGTCAAGTGCTGACTTTGTAGGCCACCATAACTGTAGGGTTTGCTACAGCATGGTTATGCCTTGGCTTTGTGGTTCTTGTTTGGCATTCCATGAAGACCATGGTTAGGACAGAGTCAAAAAAGGCATGAATATAAGAGGAGCAAGCTGTGTGTTTGGGGTGAGAGAGAGAAGGGGTGGACTGGGGTGGAAAAGAAGGAAAAGGCAGTCACCACTACAGCAATAGGAAGTCATGAAGATCCTGTGCCAGAATTTGTCCTTTGGGTTAACTTCTTTTTTCTTAACTACTGTTAATGTCTCAAATTAATCATTTCATACTTCCTGCATAAATAAATCACAAGAACCATATTAATTTCATACTTTTTTACCAGCTTTAAAAAAAAAAGAGGGGGAGAAAGGGGTCCTAAAATGATAGCTCTGCTGCTTGCATCCCTTCACCGTAAGAACAAAATGTGCAGTACACAGCAGATAGGATTGCCTGGATGAGTACCAGTTGTTTTGTATTTCATGCACCTTAGTCTTGAGTTACTGCTTGAGTCAGAACAGAACAACAAATCTGGGTATCACCTGAGTAGTTAAAATACCACTGCCTAACCTTCTTTAATAATTTTGTTAATGACCTTTAAATTTCCCTGTAGTAAGTGGACATTGAGTCCACGGGACAAAACTAGAGCAACTCAGAAATTTAATAATAATAATGATAATGATGATGAAAAATTTTTAAAAAGCCAAAAACATACACAGTGTTATAGATAGATACATTTGTGTGTGTATATATATACACACAGATCTATACACAGAGACAGTGTATGTGTGTGAATGTTGAGTCTTAAGTGGCAGTAGTTTCACACTGTATCTTTTTTTAGCCTCCACTGCTGTCTAACACAGACATAACTAATGTCTTCAGGCACAAACCATAATATACTTCCAAGCAGCCAAACCACGTCCCTCTCAGCACCTTGCCCACTGCTGACACACAGTTAGAAGTAGCTGGATGGTACTTCTAGGTCTGCAGTCTGGTTATACCTTAAAGCTGCTGTGGCTATGTGGAAGCAAGTTCCTACTCAAAAGTAACTAGAACATTACTTGGCCATTTTGGTGCCAATGTTGTACCACACAGGGTACCAAATCATCCACTGTCACCAATGGTCAGTGATTTAACACATTAGATTGGATTTAATAACTTACTGATAGTTGTGATCTACACTAGTGATTGAACTCAAATGGTTGAACTGCAGTAATCTAATGGTCTCTTAAGCAAACAGCTCAAGATTTGGTTGTGTAATGTACTTTAGGCATCTTCCAATTTCAAAGGAAGAGAATTTACCAGTTCTAAAATTGGATCAGTATGAAACGAGAGATACCCAGACCCAAATACAAGAGTCTAATTTAAATAAGTCTGCAGCTGTCCTTAAAGAAAAGTTTTGGAATTTCTTTTTTTGTTGGACTCTTTTGCTGTTGTTTTGTCAAGATTTTTAGTGGGTTTTTTGGTTCATTTGGTTTGGGTTTGGATAAGGATTTTTTGCTTATTCTCATTTTTGGTTCATTGCAGTGGTTTAGTGGGTTTTTTAGTGTGAAAACACTTGACTCATCAAGTAATGGTTTTAAACAGATTTAAAATGTCAGAAAACAGAATTTTGGGGGAAGAAGAGGACAGAATTACTCTAATATCTTAATTCATAGGTATTGACAAGACTATTGGTGCCTGTGTTGGAACTCTCGAGATGCTACAGTGGTTGAGAATAGCCTTGTTAACAGCTTGGAAACTAATGAAATCAACTTAGTGTCTTGAAATGCTTTTCTTTCCTCTCTTTGTTTGTCCTTGTCCCCTCCATCTCCATATAGATACACCTAGTATTACAGCTAAGCTAATTAATGAACAGAAGGAAGACAAAGAAAAAAAGAACTATGAAGAGAAAGAAAAAGTTAAAGCAGAAAATGGATTTCAGGACAATTACAGTGTTGTTGTTGCTTCTGGTATGTCTTTTTCTTCTATCTTTTATAAAATGGATCTTTCTGGTGTTAAAAGTGTGGGGGGGGAAGAAAATATCTACCAGTAATTAATTTTATTACTAGTGATGGTTACAAAGATTGTAGCACTCAGTAGTACAGTAACTGACTGTTAGGCAGCAAAGATTGATTCCTGGTGAAACAGCTGCCTCTAGCAGATTATATTTTGACAAATTTGTCAAATCTATGTACACCTAAATATATATGTCAGTGATATCTTTGTGGATGCTGTTGCTAGGGTATTTTACAGCATTTTTTAAAGAAACCCCTGGAGCTTGGAGGGCATTGTTGCTTCTGCCTTTTTGCAGTAGGTGGAGCAACAGTTTATTCATCTCTCCCAAAATACGCTTTGGAAATAAAAAGTATCCACATGCTTTGCATAGCAACTAATGGTACTCTGCTAAAAACTGTCAGGTGGAGATGTTGGCATAAAACAGTGTTATTCCACTTGGAAACAACTAATACTGGAGTTTCTTTCAAAACATTCAGCTTATATAAACTAATGAGTCGAACCTTCAGAAGTCTTTCATGTAAGCCCTTTTCCTGCAGATCTGTTGTTGGAGGATATAGATTGAACATAGTAACTTTGCAGTGGTACACAAATGTTACAGTTCAGATGATGGCTGTAGAAGTCATTAGTCTTTCAGTTTGAAGTTGATTAATGAACTTCAAACTACTCGCTTCCTATCTAGCTTTCTGCCATTATTGAGGTGCCTCGAGTTCATTCACACTTCATGAAGCATAAAGCAGAAATGCTGATTTCCTTTGACTTTTGGCACCAGTATTTCTCAAGCTTTTTATTTCAGGTTTCTAGATGTTGATAGAACTCTTAACACCAATGTTGAATAGGGCAGCAGTTTCACTGAACTTGGTATACATTTAAAACAACATATCTATGTTAATTACAGCATCATTATCTGATGATATTGACAGTAGGTGCCTCTTCAGTTAAACATGTTTTAGTAGTATCTAAAATATTAATAGGTCCAAGTAAAGGGTTAAAACACGAATAAAAATATCTAGAAAGAAACAAAAATATTATGCCAAGCTTGAAGATAGGGCATAGCATAGTCAGCCATGTCATTCCAGGTGCATCGCTCATCCTACTGCCTGATACAGCCCATTCTCTATTAAAAGGAAGCAGATTTCAGTTTTTTCTAATGTTGTTTCCAATTTTTTCCAATTTAGTAAGAGTTTAAATATAAACTTATTTCGTTGCATTTGTCTTTACTCTCTGTTTGTCAAATATTTTCTTCTTTTGTCATTATTTTTTCATATATTCTGAGGGGGTTTTAAGTGTCCTCAGAATCTCAAGAAGTTAAAAGTATTTAACTTCTTACCTGTGGGTAAAATTAATAGAGGGAGAAGATGGTATTTGCTGCCTGATCTTCCTGAGCCTGGTTTAGTGTACTGAGATTATTGGATAATGTGTTGTGCATTAGAGCTGCTTCTAACGATCAGCTGAAACCAGAGTGTATTACAGCATTTGAAGTGTGGATGCTGTTAGTGTTGTGGCAGCTCTTGGAGCAGGATAAGTTAGTAATTGTCTGTCTTTGTATCTTGACCTTCTGGCTTTTTACCCTGGTCTGTCACCTGCACAGAAGGGTACATGATTGCAGTATAATTCTGCTGTAGCTTAAGTCACATTAAGCTTTCCCAAGATAAGGCAGTCTTGCTGTGTAATAACAGTAAGCTTTTATGAAGCTATTCTGCCTCCTAATTTTCATGTAGTGCTTACTTCAAATGTTTTGGGGCCAGGGAACTTGAAAAGCAGGTATAAAAATGCTTTTCATCACATGTGGTACTGTCAGTACTGCAGCTAAAGTCACCTTTGTAGGCCAGACAAGTGGTTGTTATCTATATAATCTGCGCTGAAATGTATGTCAGTTTGGAAAATTTTGCCTTTCTTGCTCTCAGGTGAAAAGACAACCTAAAGAAGTTTTGCTGTAGGGCCCATTGTGAGACAGTCTTTAATGAGAGCAGAATCGGAATAGCTTTTGCTTTTTTATGCATGGTATCATCTAGTTATGGTTTGGTTTTTGTTTGGGGCTTAGGAGAATGTACAGCCTTTTAACTAAAAATACAGGGATTATATCCAAATATGTTTTATACATAAATGTTATTCTGGTATTTAATTAGCCAGTGAGGTAAAGTTCTTACATTTTTCTATCAATGGAAGGTTTTGAGTATGTTGTGTCTTGGCTAACTGAAGGTGTTAAATACTAGAACAACTTGAAATTTTTTACTTCTGTACTAGGCTTGAAATCTCAGTCAAAAAGAGCTGTTTCATCCACTCCTCCACGTCCACCATCAAGGCGAGGAAGAGTGATGGCAGATAAAGTTGGTAGTTCATCCTCAGGAGGAGAATCTTCCAGCAAGACCATTAGTGTCCCAGTCTTTCATCTATACCATAAACTACTACCAGGTAACTTTAATAACACATTTTGAACATCAAAATTATGGTCTTTTCAGTGGCTGATATGTGATCAGGAAGTTGTTACAATGGTAATGGTAATAGCAGCTTGAAAGTGTGGAGCCCTTCTAGGCAGGTAAACAGCTTTCAACTGGAAAGCATTGTAACATCAGGAACTGCAGCATTGTAGCATCATAGTGGCTTGAAAAAAGTAGCAATTATGTTGATCTCCCTTGAAGTTTAGTACCTTGTTTCTAAAAAAACTGTCAAAACTCTTCCACTTTCACTCACAAATGAAAGCTGGGTGGGCTTGAAAGGTGACTTAGGTTTTCTTCCACATGGAATGCAGAACTGAACTGATATCAGTGCCCTATTTCAGGTTCTAAGTGGGCAGCCATCTTGCATTGCTCTCTGAAAGGCTGATTTGCCAGTTCAGGAATATTCTTGAATTCCATAACATGTGTTTTAAAGCAATAGCAGTTGGTCATGTTCCCTGTCTATCAGATACGGTGTGGCAAGGTTGCCAAACTGGTGGCAAGATTGGCAATCTTTCTCGTGCAGAAAGAAATTGTAGTGACTTAGATCAGGAATAAAGGACAGAACATTTGTGAAACACTTCATTTTTATGCAGAACAATTTCTTGTCTGGATCCAGCTAATGGAAATAGGTGGTTAACTTCTGATTAGACATTTTCACCAAAAAAATCTCTAAATTTGAAACTTACTATCAAATTACCAGCTTTGAGGCTATCCTCTGGCAATTGCTAGAAGGATCGTATTTTAATACTTGGATTAAAATATCTAAAATTGATGAGCAAGTCTAGTGATTGGTGTGCCATGATGGATGGTTACAGGCTCTTCCAGAGGGTAGGCAGATCATTGCCACAGCATTGCCACAGGGCTAGGGAGGGGATTGTCCTGCTCTGCTCTGTACTGAGGAGGCTTCACCTCCAGTGCTGGGGGCAAGTTTGGGTAAGGAGGACATAAAGCTATTAAAGGTAGTCCAGAAGAGGGCAATGAAGAGAGTGAAAGGCCTTGAGGGGAAGCCTTATGGGGGTGGCTGACATCACTTGGTCAGTCTGGAGAAGAGGAGACTGAGGGGAGAGTCAACAACTTCCTCATGAGGGAGAGAGGAGGGGCAGGCACTCATCTCTTTTCCGATGACCAGTGACCAGGACCCAAGGGAATGGCCTGAAGTTGCGTCAGGGGAGGTTTAGGGTGGATATGAGGAAAAGGTTCTTCACCCAGAGGGTGGTTGGGCACTGGAATAGCTCCCCAGGGCACTGGTCACAGCACCAAGCCTGGCAGTTCAAAAAGCATTTGAAAAATGCTCTCAGGCGCATGGTGTGACTCTTGGGGCTGTCCTGTGTAGGGCCAAGAGTTGGACTTTGATTCTTGTGAGTCCCTCCCAACTCAGACTAATGTATGATACTGCTGTTTCAGAGATGAGATCAAAACCCAGTGCTTGTTTTCAGTGTGCAGCTGGTAAAGGTTGACTGTCTCATGACAGTCATGTAAACTGTTCTGTATTTGTGATCTGGTCATGTCTCGCACAGCTGACAGTTGTTACAAAATAATAAGCTGTGTGAAGAAAATCAGTAATGGGGAAAAATGGGTAGAAAACTTTTTAATTTTTGTTTTTCTTAAGACACAATCTTCAATTGAAGAAACAGGTTGTTACTAAGAAACTCTTAGATATAGTTTTACTTGATTAAGTACAGTCAAGATGAAATGGACGTTGCTAATATGATCCAACTCTAAGATATTTCATGTGTAAATCTACTTGTTTTCAGGCAAAAATTTTTCTGCCTTGAGATTAGCTTGTAAGTTCAGGGAAGAACATACTTGCAATCCACAAAGTGGCCAAAGTCTGAATTAGAGTAATCACTTTGGACTGTATTGCATGTGCATTTCAAGTCTACATTGCTGTGGAGAAAAGTAGTCCTGGCAGTGACATTTTATATTTTTTTTTTTTCTGCTGAGTTCTGCTGTCCTGACACAGGAGTAGTGAGCTAGATTAATAGGCCTTGAGATTCACAGGCCTGAGAAAGAATTGCCAGTTTCTTTGTTTTCCACCTTTTTCGATATTACCTGTTTTACCTTCTGGTCACAAACACCTCTATGCTCCCACAATTCAAGGGTGATGCATAGGTGGTGTTTAATAGAAGGGGACAGCCAGTACCCACTTAAAATGCACATCAAATTACAGCCTTAGCCATTTGTTAAATGTGCCAAGTGCTTGTGCTGTCAGCACAGAGCTGTCTTAGGGAATGTTGGCATAGATCTTTTTGATGATTGGTTCCAAACTGATGGGGCCCCTTTTCCCAAGAGAACAAATGGTAAAATTCAGGCCTTAGTTTGGAGCCAGGTGATATTTAGTCTGCTTGGCATCTGTGGTGCAAGTAATGAACAGCACCTGGATATGTTAAAATAACCCAATCAGAATTTTCCTCTCTGACTTGATGTGATTGTTGTCTAGGTCAACCATTACCAGCTGAAATGACACTTGCCCAGCTTCTGACTCTGCTGTACGACCGCAAACTCCCTCAAGGATACCGATCAATAGATTTGACAGTTAAACTCGGTTCCAAAGTCATCTCAGATCCAAGCTTATCAAAAACAGACTCATTTAAACGTCTCCACACAGAAAAAGGTGAGTGTTCTTACTTTTTTGGTATACTCCTTTTAAAAATGTTTTTATTTTGGACAAGAATCGTTTTGATTTTCTTGATGAGAAACAGCGGTTTTCTGTATTTTCTTGGACGATTTTCCTGAGCTATTCTTTTCTAGACAAGAGCTAAACTTTGTGATAAAGTACAAATTCATTGCCTGCCTAAATTGTATCTATAAGATCCTCCAATATGGCTGTTCTGGTTTCACTTTTCTTTTTTCATTGTAATATTGTTTGTGATACAATTATGATTGTATAGATACAGTATATTTTATTTCCTGACATGTGTATCAGTTCTCTCTAGTAAGTCTTTGTGCTGTTAGAGAGGGCAGATTTAGTAGTACAGGAGCTGTTTAAAACCATATGAGTTAAAGAAGCCTATGAACTTTTTTATCGCAGTATCTTAGGTACCAAATGCTGCTTTGAAAATGGTGATTTCTCTCAAGCCATCTAAGCAGGTCTTATAACTCCAGCTTTTAAAAACATTTAACATTTTATAGTACAATGTATTTCTTGATAATACTTCTGCCAATTGCTTACTATCTACTTGCTGGGGAAGGGGAAGGGAGGAGATCTATCCCAAGAATCTGTTCTGAAATATTTTTCTATCCTTCCTCTAGGCAAGACTTAGAGAAATGGGACTTTGAAATTAAGCTAATTGCGGTCTACTGTTCATCAGCCTGCTGACACAGCATGGAATTCCAAAGTTAATCATTCAGTTCTTTTAAGACAGGGGCTTCTTTTAATAACTGTTCACTTGATAGTCTGTTTCTAGAAAAGATAAGAAGCAGAAGTGTTGGAAAAAAATTGTAATTTTCTTGATATCTGGTCTGAAATAAGCATTTCATCACTCCATGCAGTGTCTGGATATAAATGTCTCACACTATTGAGAGACGTGTCTTTTTCAAATAATACTTTCATTTAATCATTCTATTTAAATTCTAAACATACAGTAAGTATTTTACTCTTTGAATAAAACTCAAATTGTTAGAGAAGGTTCAGTTTAGTAGTAAAGTTGCATGGGAAGACATGAAGGTCCTCTGAAATGTTATTAAGTTACTGGGCACTTTTTTTTTTAAACTTGAGACAAATACTTTGGAAAATGTGAGTTTGTCATTACAAATCCATTGATCTGTGGTGCTATGCAGCAAAATATTAGTTTTATTCACAATCACCACTCAGCAATAATGAAGGTCAGAGCTACTGCTTTTTCATGACTAGTTTGTATTATGTAGAGAAATCATTCTTACATATCAGTGTTCCTTTACTTGCTACTTAGAGTAGACTGTGGCTTTTTTGACACCATCCATGCTGGATAGATTTTATAGCTTCACATGGTGTCTCTAGTGCTACATTTACTACTACCTTAGGAAAAGTGTCATTTATTAACATTTTTTTCTGTGTGCTTCAATGCCTTTTTTGAGATCAGCAGTTTTCCACAGCTAAAGTGCATGACTTCACTGAAAACTTGGAAAATAGTCATGGAGGTAAAATTGGAGGTTTAAATTGGATTATAAGAAGATTAACTAAAGCAAGAACTTGAGAAGCATACTTAAGTGTACCTCCTTGAGTGAATATTGAAGATGATGGGATGTATCTGCACTCAGAATGAAAGGATCTGCCTATAGCCTTACTCATGGAGAACTTACTTTTCAAGTGTCTTTTGCAGAGAAACAGCTTTCTGTGCATTATCAGTATTTTTGTGTTTCTATTTTCTAGGGTTTTTTGGTTGGGAAGGCTTACAGCTTTTTACACTGCAAAATAGAGGGCTGAGGTTTTTTTGTCAAAATCTTTATTTTAAAGCCATTGTTATGACGGATATTTGACATTTCTTGTGGTCCGATCAATTCATGCCACTGCAAGCAATTGAATTGCAGATCATGTTCAGCCTAGTGAGGTGGAATGCAAGTTTGTGACACCCTCACCCACTGTCTGTGGGGAAAAGGAGCACTTCCACAAAGGAGATTTCTGCCTATGTCCTTTAGAACAGTAGATATCAAAGCTGTATGTATTGAAACTGTTACATAAAAACACTTTGGTCATTTTCTTACAAGGATTATCCTGCTTTGAAAGTATCTGTGACCATTTCTTAGTCTGTCTGTGAAAGACTTCTTCAGACAGAGAGACTTCTCATAGTCTGTGTATTTGAAGTAGGATGAGTTGATGTACATATTCCTACACGTCCCCAACTTAAGCTCGTTAAATCTTACACTTCGATCATATTGTTCCAAAGCAATGTGATCCTCCCACAGCATATCGGTGATGTCTTTGTAACACAGTGCTTCTTTCATGTTTAAAAATTAAGAATTAGGATGGGGAAAGACCTGCTGTTTCCTATTCCCTTTCAGATTAGAGAAGAAACTGTTTTAAAAGATGAAGTATCTGTTAAAAGATACTGCTGTTTAAAATTTTGTTTCATAAGAAATTTGTTTTGGTAGCTGCACAAGTTATTTTTTTAACGTGCTTCTGTGTTTTTACAAGTATGTAATAAATAATAGCACGTGTATTTGGAGTATAACTGAGGATTATCATGAGTGTCAAACTGCTCCACAGTGAAGAGATCCTAAGACCACTTGATCTCTCCTGCCTTTTGATGTCGCTGTATGTGAAGACTTGGAGGACCCCTGCCATTACTTTGCTTAAAAATATAATGTGCAAAACAGATTTTTCGATTAAATATACAGAATATTCACTGAAGTTTGCCTGTGGCAATTAGCATTAAGGAATTGTGGTAGAGTTTTGTGTATTCTGTATATACTTGTGTGCGTAAGTGCATAGAACGTTCATTTTATTGTCGGTTGTACGAGATGTTAGGGTGCTTAGTCATAGGATGGAGGAGAATGGAGGCCAGTAGAAAGTTAGAAATCCACATCATGATCTTTTTTCATGAGGAAGAATAGAATTACATTTCATGGCTTTCTCAGAGGGTCATTTTGACACCTCACAGAGAGAGGTGAGAAACAAAACTAATTCAGGGTTGATTATCTTTCTTTTCTTCAGCTATAAACTCTTAATTGGAGAATAATAAACCTACATTTCTAGATGAGTGTTAAAAAGTGTCATAACACCAAAATCAGCGAAGTCTTGAAGGCATAGATCAAATTCTAATAATTAAAATGCAGCCCTGTATAAATAATGCTAAATTTGACACGGATCTGCTATCATTAGCAAAAGATACCACTAACACTTATTTTCTTTAGATATTCTTCTATTAATTTCAGGTTCTTGGCTCAGTCTTTGCTTGAGAAGGAGCCAATACTTTGAAATCCACTTTTAAACGAGGACAAAGAAATAAATACAGTAGTGGTGATAAGTATTAATTTCTTTTATGTTTGTGTTTTTGTAGAGCATGCAGATTTACTGGGACCTTGCCCTGAAGATGAAGCCATCAGTCCTGGGGACGAGTGTATGGATGCAGTTCTAGATGAGTCACTTCTTGAAACCTGTCCCATTCAGTCTCCTTTGCAAGTTTTTGCAGGCATGGGTGGATTGGCTCTTATTGCAGAGAGACTCCCTATGCTTTATCCTGACGTAATTCAACAAGTGAGTGGAAAAAAGTGTCAGAAAACATGCTGAGAGTATTTGGTTTGCTTAAGGATAGTATTTTCCTTACATTTCGCTGTGGTTCAGTTTAACTTCTCAGTTGTGTGGGGAAGTTACTCTAAAATAGGCAAGTGCATAACTCTACAGCCCTGTCCAGCTGCACATGTGCTTCCCTGTCCGTGTCAGACTGCCTGAGTAGCTTTGTCCTAGTGGGACCAAGGCAAGCTGCTTCTGTTAACTTAAAATGTCTTGGAGGGTGCAGTAAAATAAAGTTACTGATGTACTCTGAAGGCATACTTGCTTATCACTTAATTGTTCATGTAAATGTACCCTCATAGATGTTTATTTTTATGGTTAAGTGAAATTCAGTTCTCAAAGCAGATGATGTAATTTTATTACATTAAATGACAGTATCATTTTAAATATATTTATATTAAGAAGTAGTGGGTATTATTTGTATATTTATATATAGAATTCTTCTGAATGCACTGATAGACATTTCAAAAGTGTCAATAGTGGCATTAGTGTGGAATTGCTCCTTTGGCTGCTGTTCTAAGTACACACTGCTAAAAAGAGAAAAAAAATAACCTGTGACTTATTCAGATTCTGTTTGATATATTTTTGAAGTTTCTGGCTGATACTCCTAACAGGAAAGAATATTTGTTCCCCTTGAAACTGAATTAATCATTAATTAAGGGTGCTATTTAGTACCCTGACTGCAAAATTATGGCAACCGTAGGAGCCCTGTAGTGAGACTGGATAATTAGTATGCATCCCTAGTAAATAGTTCTCCAAAGGCCTTAGAGGCTTGGTACCAATGCAGCTCAAAAATTACAAGGAAAACTATTTACATAAACAGTTAGTGTATTATGAATTCCAAGAGGGATAATGTGTACTGTGTTGAAGAAAACTGATATATGGAATTCGGCAACACATGAAACGTACCTTATGACCATGAGAAATTCCTTTTTTTTCTTTCTTTTTCTATGCTTCAGGGAACTTACTGTCGTTTTACAATTTCGTAGCTTGAGATATATGTTTAGATTCAAATACTGAATAAGGATTCTGCAAACCATAAAAAAAATTAATACAATAATACCGAACAGACTATTCAGAGTGAATTCTGATGATTTCTCCAGACCCTTAATTCTTTAATTTCACTTTCATATTTCTTCAAGTCACTGGTACTTGTGATTCTCCTAATGTGAAGATAATTGGAATAAATGCAGTAAAACATTGCTTTGACTTTAAGTTAGGAATTTGGTATTCTGGATAATTTCTGTAAAGGCTTTTCATATTAATCTTTTCCAGTTTAGATCAGACTGGTGATGAGTACTAAAATTGTAAATATATCAAGTCAGTTTATCTGAATAGCATGAAAGCCTGAAACCTCTGTGACATTTAATTATGAGAAGGACCTCAGTGTCATAATTTTATTTAAATTGTTTGATTGTGTCTTGGGGCACTGTACAGCTACCACCCCCTTAAACTCTTACTCCCGTCATAATGCTTGACTGCACAGTCCTCTGGTCATAAAACAGACTGTTCTGTTAGACTATAATAGTAATGAAGCCTACCAAATCAATCAAAAGCTCAAAAGGATCACAAGTTGCTACAAAACTGCTAAGGTACCTCAAGTTATTCTTTGTTTTTAAAGGCATTATGATTAATTTTTCTTTTTGCAATATATAATTAAAAGTTAAATACTTACGTTCGCAGTGTTTAATGTTAAAAATAAAAGGGCCATTATTTAACAGTATGGTAGACAAATTAATCTTTGTATTTACTTCAGAGTAATTAGTGTCTTATTTAAACAACACACATTAACTGAGGATTTTAGGTTGGCAAAATACTTTTGCTTGCTTGTTTACAGTTCTAGCGCTGGATTGCAAATGCAACAAGTATGCCCTTTTCAGCATTTAGCATGGTCCTTGTATCTGCAGTTGGTAGAGTATTTCATGTGACTTCTTTATGGTGTCCTACATTAAGATTGCATGTCTTTTAGATCCTTACTATAGTAGAATTTCTGTTTAAGGTGTTCAACTGAATGACTGCCATATTTCTTTGTTGTTTCTGTTGGTTAAGGTGAGCACTCCAGTGGTTACATCAGCCACACAGGAAAAACAGAAGGACAGTGATCAGTTTGAATGGGTTACCATTGAACAATCAGGGGAATTGGTGTATGAAGCACCAGAAACAATCGCTGCAGAACCTCCACCGATCAAGTCAACAGTCCAGACTATGTCACCCATACCTGCACATTCTTTGGCTGCCTTTGGTTTATTTCTCCGTCTCCCGGGCTATGCTGAGGTGCTGCTAAAAGAACGGAAACATGCTCAGTGTCTGTTGAGATTGGTGTTGGGAGTTACAGATGATGGTGAAGGAAGTATGTGCTGTAATTATTACCTTTCTTTGTAGACCACAGATAGATGATGTTACTTAAATTTATTTGTACTGTATTGCCTTTATCCGGAAGTTAGAATTGGTTTGTGCAGAAGCGCATTGAAAGCACCCTTGATAAACTGTTGTCTCTATTAAATTCTATCTGGCAAAGTTTTATCACAATCATCAGTATTCAAGGGTTCTCATCTCATGTCAGAGTAATTGTAAAATAAGCACTGATAAAACCCGCAATGGCACTGTCGAGATGACTGCATTCAGACAGAATGAACTGAGGAGCTGGAAATGCTGAACTAATTGAACAAATATCCTATAATTCTGCAACCAAATGCAGAATAATATGGATAAGAGCAAAGCTGCAACAGATGTAAACAATTGAATAATATTGTTCTAGAAAAGGAGAGTAAGATCAAAATGTTATGGTGATTAAATTGCCTAAACAGAAGCTCTGTAGTGATGGTGTGAGTTCAGAGGGAGAAATGGGGTATTCTTCAATGAATTAACAGACAAGCCAGGAAAAATTTTGTTGTCAGTGTCTTTGCAAATGAACCTGGAATTCTGCATGTAGTTCGAATATTTGTGTTTCTTACTGTTTTGAAAACTGGACCAGTGTGTATGAAATGTGTTTTCGTACATTTAAGGCATTTTCTTTCACTGGGTATTGTGTAGTGTTGCGCTTGAGCAGTGTCAGGTTTACAATTGAACCTGATGGTGTCAAGGGTCTTTTCCAACCTACACGATTCTGTGATTATGACTTTGAAAAGAATGCTGGTTTTTCTGCAATCAGAAGTTAGTCTATATTTAGCACTCGATAGAGAGATGTGCAACATGGACCTAATAATACCAGCCAGAAAATGAAGAATCTCATTTGCCCTGCCTTCTGCTTATCTTTTCATTTTTCTGGTATTTACGTGCAGGACAGTAGACAAGAATAAATTGGGCAATAAAAATTCAATCTAGCTGCTTACACCCACCTAATTTGAGTGGTCAATAACTGAAGAACTATATGCAGTTTCTAGAGTAGTCCCAATCCCTTACTACTGCAGGCAATTTTTTTTTTTTTTCCTTTTTTTTAATAAAGAGACCTTCAGAAATTGCTTTCTTTTTTGTGTGTTTGTGCAGCCATTACTGCTATTGGAATACCGTTCCAGAGCATAATTTTCTGGATAGGTAGGGGCTGCTTTAATTTTCTGCCTTTATTTCTATGCCGATTGTGGCCAATAGCTCTTCTTTCTCCAATGCATTTGTTGACAGGAATTACATTCCCTCATAGCCTTTGTTTTAGCTGGACTAAACAGCCAGTTTCTCTTTTCCCATAGCCAAATATCTGAATTCAACTCTACAAAATATGGCTTCAGTTGTACACAGTAATCCATATTAGTTTTCTCTATAAACTATTAATAGCTTCCTTTTTAGTTAGAAATGTTTCACACATGTAGAGTCTCATTACTTGCATAATATGAACAGCTGAAATTATAAATCTATGGCTTATAGATTAAAACATGGATTCAGTTGTCTCAAAGATAAATAATGTGCAAATGTTTAGATTCTTTTTTTTTTNTTTTTGATTTGGCTATGCCTGCAGTTATGGAACTCTATCAGATGGGCTTATTTTCCAGACGTTTTTGATTTTATTCATGAAGATCCCAGTCAGAGGACTTTTGATTCCTTCTTGTTACTGTCTTTGCAAAGAGATCAGATAGATACGAATTAACACATGTATATGTGTGTGTGTACATACATGTACATGCAAATACAGACATATTTGTTTAAATTTCTGGATCATGAAATAGCTGATAAACTCTTTAAGAATGAGGGAGAAAATAAAGTATTTAAAATAGGAAGCAAACTTCTGGGCAGAGTTAGCTAAAGTATTTTCACTGTTTGAAGCATTTCCAGTTGTCAATTGTCTCTATGTATGCCCTGGGGAAGGAATGTGAAATGTATTGCTAAATACAGGAAAAAAGTTGAGACAGTTTCCCATATCTGAGTGTGTTGCATTAAGAGGTCACTCCAGTATTTGAAATGTGGCTTTTAAAAGAAAATTTTTGCTCATAATGCAAAGGGGTTAAAATTTTTAAGTAATTGTAGCACAAAATTCATACATGCAACTCATCTAATTAAAATTATGTTAGTATTTCACCATGTTTTCAACTTCAGTAGAAACTTGGTTTGTGTCAGTGCATTAATTCACACGTTGGGCACATGAATACAAAAAAGAATCCCACATATGATGAACTACTGCTGCTTGTCAATTGAGCTGCTATTAGCTGATCCCATGCATTCTTTACCTTGCTGTATTTGGAATGATTAAATATATATATGTATTAATAAAAAATTAGTCCAGTTTTCTCCCGGGAAATGGCAAATCAGAGTTTTAAAATTTGAGTTTTTACCAAATCTATGAATAAAGAAACATTCTTTATTCTACACTCTCCTCATAATGAAATTTTTCTTTGAAGAGAAACACAGTATTAGATAGCTTTTCTCTCTGTGAGTGCTTAAGTCCTTAGTAGGTTTCTGTATGTTCATGAACTGTTGCAGAGATTAACAGGCTGTCTTGACCCATTGAAAGAAAATGCGAGTTTGATGTGTTTCTTCTCTGACCTAGGTCACATCCTGCAGTCTCCTTCAGCAAACGTGCTCCCAACTCTGCCCTTCCACGTGTTGCGCACTTTGTTCAGCACGACGCCGCTGACCACTGACGACGGAGTGCTGCTGAGGCGCATGGCGCTGGAGATCGGCGCCATCCACCTCATCCTGGCCTGCCTGTCTGCCCTGAGCCACCACGCACCCAGGGTGCCCAACTCGGGTCCCAACCAGGCAGAGGTAAGGTTAGCAGCACGGTGTGTACCGCCCAGAAGTACCGAGGGGTCTCATTAAAAACAGAGAATAATCTCATTGCTTTCATTGTAGCCTATGTTTTGTAGACTTGAAAAATAATTGTGAAGGACTTGATTAGGTAATTGTCCCTGCATGTTGCAGATAAACATAGTAATCATGAAAGTAGGCTTTTCATGAAAGTGGAGAAAGAAGGCTTGTCTTGAGGCATTAAGGTGTAATTAGTTTCCTTCCCAGGACCTTCCTTTTCAGGGCAGGAGAGGCATATAATGCTCAATGAATAGGTTCTTTAATATCCATTAGCTAGTATGACCTCATTACCTTATTTAACATTCATCACCTAAACTCCTGGTTACAAACTATTTCCTTTCAAATTCTTCATAAATATAAATGAGTTGTGAAAATTAATGAATGAATGCAGTGATTTTCATTACAGTCTTTGTACTGATATTTAAATGAGATCTAAAGACAAAAATTTTCCGTTGTATTCAGGATCCCAAATTAATCTCCAAAATTCGACTTTTTTCAAGGTATTTCCTGTGTTATACCACCCTGTATTCAGAATATATATATTCTGATTTTGTTTTTAAGACTGTAAGTTACCATTTCTGCATAATGTACCAATTGTCTGTAAAAGTGTTTGAAAAA
>VYXD01004693.1:90765-105761 GCA_013397195.1 Hylia prasina | reverse complement strand
AAATAAAATAAAATAAAATAAAATAAAATAAAATAAAATAAAATAAAATAAAATAAAATAAAATAAAATAAAATAAAATAAAATAAAATAAAATAATAAACAAAAAGGAAGGAACCCAGCAATTCAAAATACTCCTTATGAAAGTCAGAAAGTCAAGGTAACTACTACTACATTGAACTGATATCAGGAGATGCAAAACATGCAATGAAAGCACAACAATCTTAATAAAACTTAGTAAAGCAAGGGATACAGGTTTTTTACATGCATTTTAGCCTTAGCACAGGAATATACTCACATCTCATTTCCTTTTACAAAAGGATGACAATGAGCTAGAAAGCGTGCAAAAGTTAAGAGAAGTTAACATGGTATACTCCATAAATTGTAACTGCAGAAAAATCTTGGAAAAGAGATAGGAGGAAAATATATGAGGAAAAAATTAGGTGCTGAGGAAATATGATGGTGCACTGGTCGACTGAGCCGTTTTTGCCTTAGAAGATCTTGGCACAATGTATTTTAAAACTCGAAAATCCTGAGGTGATGTCAGACAACCAGACCACTTCTTATGTATTGTCAAAAAAGGGCTCTTCCAAACAAAATTCTTAAAGGTTTTTTTGAGCACTAGTTCTCCAATGTAGAAGTAATTCTCACAGTGAACTCCAGTTTATTAAACAAAACTTTCTGGCCCCTTTATCTTATGTTGTAGAAGAACTTTATGAAACTTCAGTTTGTTGCTAACTGACATTTTCTTTACAGGTACTGCCAACGAAAGTAACAGACAAAATACTGATTTTCAAGAAGATACAGTATCAAATGGCTCTACAATACTATGAAATTATCTAATTATGTTCAGCTAAGCTTTGAATTTCTGTCTTAGGAATCTTATATTGGTGATCATTAATTTTGCTGTAAATGTGCATTCAAAATACCTCAATCAAATAAGGGTGGGGATGAGGGGTACTCAGGAAGCTGGAGGCTTAAACTTGGAATCATCCCAAAAAATGGTAGGTTGACAGAAGAAATTAAGCTTAGGTATCAATGGGTTAATGTAGTCACCAACAAGGAAGTCACTAAAGCTCCATCAGATGTGCTCAAAGAGATGGTAGATGTTACGTGAGGAAACTTAATTCATAGGTTGAGTCTTGCACCAAATGACCCAGAAGCTCCCTCCAACTATAAGCTCCATGAACTGTGAAAATTGTAATAAGTGGTGGCACTTGTGGAATTCCTTCCTGCCATGAAGGATAAATTATTATATAAAGGCTGTCACACGCGATACATCATCTACAAATTTTTTGAGTTCCTACTGCAGCTGCCATTTGGGAAAAAAACCCCCACCAAATCAACAAAGAACACTTCCCTTAAAACACATGAAAAAAACATAGAGTTACTTGGTATAACAGACATTCATCCCAAGGCTCTCTATGAGTACCATTGCCATATTTGCCGATGGGGATGTGAACATCCATAAAACACCAAAACTCGTGAAAGAAAAGCCATTCTACAGTTAAATGGAAAAGCAAATATTCCAGGCAAGATTTGCTTCATTATGCTTACTAAAAGGTAATAAAAAGAGGACTGGGTTAACACTAAGATTTTGGTCCATTTGTCATAACTGATAAAAGTGAAGGAGATGGTATAATCTAGATGGCAAATCCTTGAATTCAGCAACATTTTAAAAATTGCCAACACATTTATCATACTGTCTAACAGTCTTCAATAGTGGAACAAAATTCTGAGGCTGCCTCCACAAATGTTTCAGCTCATTCATTCCCAGTTTTCCCCTCCTACCCCACCATCAACCTCATACCATTCTATTTTGCAGGAAAACTACACATAACAAATATTGAATCAATCTTTAATTTTTCTGTTGAATATTATCTTAATTAAAGAAAGAACAAGAAATTACATACTTGATACCTTGATATGTAATATTTCCTAGGAGCTGTACTGAAATGAAAATTCCTACCTGACCTTTACCCTGTTATTGCAACTCCTGGTCACACATGTTCACATCATAGTGACAGAGCGTTCATTACAGTCATTCTTTCTGTAATGTAATTTTCCAAATTCATTAAGAATAAGATAATGCATAGCTGATGTCTGACAAAAGGTCAGACTTGTTATACTAGAGAGAAGCAACAGAGTTTGTAATGGTCTATCAGCATTCAATAGAATATGATTTATCAACTGCTCTATTATAATAGATTTTATGTACCATGAAATTACACTGCTAATGTATAAAATAGTCTTTAAAATATGCTTTGTCTTCACCACCTCCTTCAGGAGCATAAGAATTATATAAAATTGTCAACAATTTAATTAATGTCTACGTGCACATATAGTCGTCATTGTATAGAATATATAATTACTGTATATATTATGTATTATATAGTATGTAATACGTTAGATATATACAATTTTGCTAAAATTAGCAATTAAGTTTCCAATCCTTAGAGGAAAGGAAGATGTTTTAGAAATTATGGTCAGAATCATTCTAATTGCTATCCATAATTGTTGGGTGTTTTGCATGGCATGTGCTATGGATGAGTGATAAGAAACATGAGTTACTGATATATGTTCTTTACTTTTCTGGGCAGTTGCTTTTTAAATACATTTATAATTTTCTGCAAATAAAAAAAATCATTTTGAATTGAGAAAAAGTCAAAAATTAGTAGGATATCCTATTTTTAAACGGACAAGTTCAAAGCTATTTCTTTTTGCTTACATAGAAGTACTACAAGAGAAGTATATACTGTCTTCTTCGGTTATTAAAGGAAACAACACAGCTTAACCTTTTTTGATGACTGAAACAGAAAGACTAAAGACAAAATAATGCAGTTAAAGCTCATGTTTAGCTTTAATGTTGTACAGCCATCAGTGGGCAACATATTGTCAGCGCTGTAACTGTTTATGCAAAAAAGTAATTGCACTGAGAAGCAAATTTTAGTCTTTTTTAATTACTGTTAAGCAGTTTAAATATTGTTTGGTGTAGTTGTAAGAGCTATAAAATAAAATATGTAAGAAAAATTATTTGATTTTGATTGGTAGCAGTAGCTCAAAGTAGTATTAATGGAAAATCCACAAAAGTAGTCAGAGTGTTTTTATCTTTGAATAAGTATTTATAAAATGCTCCAACAAAACAAAACAGCCAGTAAAACAAAAACAATGCAGGGTTACAATCTGGAATTTCACCATTTATATCAGAAATGCAGTTGGCAAGCCATCACCAATTGTCCTTATTTCTCTTCATTTCATTCATTCATGCTTTGTCACTCTTACAGCTCATTAATTTCTTTGAGGTTTTGTCTTTTTTCTCTACTCTCTCTACTTGAACAAAACAACTTATTTTTCTCTTGCTTTCTGTGTGTTTCTTGTCTTCTCTGGTTCTCTCATCCTTTGTATTCCTCTTGTTTCATTCATCTCTGTCATTCCACTACTCTCTAACACTTTTCACTACCTTGTTATGCACACACAAATACCCACACAAACATTTCAGGATTCTTGTCATAAGTTGTCAAGTTATCTTTTACTACATCCAGAGTGCAAGCACTTGTGATAAGTAATTTTAAAAGGAATTTCTTCTTGAAAAAACATAATCCAAACATTTTTTTACCACATTGTGAATCAATGTGCAAGAAATCATTATTTATTCTCTAGTGCCATCATATGGTATACCTCTCTCCTTTAACTAATGTACCTAGTAGGAAATACCAAGACCTTTTTCTCATCTCTAATTATGTAATTCACTAATTTGTATATGAATTGTGCTTTAACTTATATGAGATATATGTCTGTATAATATGACCTCCCTCTCCTATTTCTGGTAGTACATAACAAAAAGCCTTCATGATAGCAAAATTTTATCCTGGATTTAAAGCTTCTATCATATCACTTAGCAACTAGTAATGTTCAAAAAAGAGTTTCTTTCCCTATAAACCATCTTGGACTTCATGATCAAAAACACCAGGTGATTTTGCCCACTGTTCATGTCTTGGTGGTCAATACATCTGTATAATTATTGTCATACTGAGAGGTAGAAGACACTGTAAAAAACAAGCATGTCAGGTGGATAAGAATAGAGCAGAAAAGATGAATAAAGCAATAATAAAATCTAAAAAATCAAATTAAACTTCCTTTTCTAACAGTATCAATTAAGTATTGCACTGTCAATCATCCACAGCATTCAGTCATCTTTCCAGGACTGCTTAGCTACAGGAAAGAAGGATTAAAGTCTTAACATGGGGCAGAATCCATACAAAATGCATTATTTATTTGAAGCAAAGTATGCCAGTATTTCACATGGTTAAATTAAAACTTCTCAGCTGAAAATGAATGCAGTACTGAAGTAGAAAATTCAGCAGAGAATGATGGACCAGCCTCATTGCAAGATCTTGCAATGGGAAGAATTTTTTCTGCAGAGCTAAACAGTCCTCTTTTTAATGGCACAAAGACCCTCTAAATTTGTCTAAACTATGTTCATAGAATTGATGTTTTAAATAATCTGAAAAAGAGAAAATTTATTTGTTACTTAAGTAATAATGTTCTCTGTATCACTACCAACTCCTTTGTGCTTCTTAAAGTACTTTTTAGGCTTCAAAGAAAGTTTGTTATTTACTTGTTGGTAGCTACTCACTGTGAACTATGACCTACATAAGACTTGGGCATTCTGCAGTCCATCAGTGTAATCCACCTCCCTCTTCCTCAGTTTTCACACTGAGGAATAATCTTCTCCTCTGGCTCTTTGAGCTGTCCAGATGAGCTACTACAGTTACACACAAGCTACTCTCAGGTTTGGGTTGTTTTGGTTTTTTTTCTTTATATGTGTTAGGTTCTGTGAGTAATAATCTTAAACACAGAAGTATGAGTTAGAAAATTCTATGTTGTTCACGTGATTCATGTATGTGGATGGTACAGTCACTCTCACCAATCCCAGTTAAGAGAAAAATAAATGACATACTGTCTTCTTTAACTTCTAAATAAAGCAGAAAATTACACACATACAAATAGTATTTGAAAACCCCTCAAGTTACAGATTTTGCCTTGCCATTCTAATCAGTTCAGGTCCTGTTCTGTCAGGAAATAAAGGGACAAAAATATAATGATTTTCCTGCATCATTTTTGAATCTAAATAATATTCCATATAATGCATAAGCCAGTGTTCAATTTTATATTTCATTTTATAAAAAAAAGTATCATTGATCTGTTTTCAAATTCTCTGTAGACTGTCCTTTTTCATACATAGTATTTATAAAATTCATCAAAATATAGATGTTTTCATGCATTTTTGCATTTGCTTAAAATAAAATTTTAAAAAGGCAGTTATCTATATTATGTGTTTGTTCAGTTTTATTTGGAAAAAACAGACTTGTGGCCACGAACTCATATTTGAACATTGAGCCCATTTGAACACTGAACATTTGAAAATCAACTTTTCATACAAAATACATAGAATATTTTAAACTGCTGAAAGTATGAAATACATTGCAGAGTTATCATTATTGCCATTATTTTAGATACACTTAAGATACAGGGCAAGAACACCAGTATATTGTGTGCTAAGCTTCCATTTTCACTTAGATTAAAAATTAAAAAGAACAACAAGTCCTTGCTCTACAAATAAAGAAATGGCAGTTTATTAACTACAAGTTGTAGATATGTCTAAATTTTGAAACATGTATAAAGAATTTCTGGCTGTAAATTCATGTTATCAGTGATTCTTGGAACCTGGTTAAGAAATTCAATTTGTACTTATGTGCTCACTGAGTGCAATCCAGCTGGGTTGGATTCATTAATGCTGTAATTCAATAAGTTGTAATCCTTTTTGACTCTTACTGAAGCCATAATAAACTTTCAGAGAGACAGCTGAACCCTGTAAATTTTTGCTCCAAAGACTTTGTGAATTTGAATCATTACATAATTATAAATATCTTTAAATAAATGTAGTTATCTCTGACTCCATTTAATTCCCTGTCAGAACCTTGGTTGATTGTCAATTGTAACATAAATGTATGAAGTTTTTTATCACTGATACTGCTAAAATATAATCAAGGTAATTTTTAGAAATCTGGTAGAAGTATTTTCCCCCCAGGCAGAATATTTTTTTGCAGGCTTCAGCCTGAAGCAGATTTTTCATGGCAGATTTCTCAAAACAGAAATTTCTAAGAGAACTGCTGACACAACCTTCGTTCCTACATAATAGTCTGAACTTGCCACTGTAATAATTAAGCAATTAGGCATGACAGAGAGTGTGAGTTTCCTGAGATAATCACACCTCTGGGGTATTAGGAGTCATGATCCAGAGATAAGTGGTTTTAATCCCCCAAGGGTGTGATTATTTTATGATAACCACACCCCCTGGAGGAGATTTATAAGTCACATAAAAATCTTCAGTGTATAGTAAAAAGTGCTGGTATTGCAAGAGTATGAAAAAGTCTGGATATAGAGAGTAGTATGTGGCTTCCTCAAATTAAGGAAGAATTGCAATACACAACAGCAATTCATATAATTACCCATCAGTCCAATACATTTTACTGGAGAGTATACCTAAGAATTTGGTATGGGGCAACAACCAGGGATATAGGTACAGACTGGGGAATGGGAAATTGAAAAATGGTGCTGTGGAAAGGGACCTGAGGCTCCTGGTTGAGGGAAAGTTAAACATGAGCCAGCAGTGCCCTGGCAGCCAGGAGGGCCAAGTTTGTCCTTGGGGGGCATCAGGCCAAGCAGTGCCAGCCAGGCAAGGGAGGGGATTGTCCTGCTCTGCTCTGAGCTGGGGCAGCCTCACCTCCAGTGCTGGGGGCAGTTTTGGGTGCCACTAAAAATGAAACTACTAGGAGTGTCCAAAAGAGGGTCATGAAGAGAGTGAAGGGCCTTGCAGGGAAGCCATATGAAGAGGTGCTGAGGGCACTTGGTTTGCTCAGCCTGGAGAAAAGAAGTCTGAGGGGAGACCTCATCACATCCAGAACCTCTTTGTGAGAGGAAGAGGAGGGGCAGTGATCTCTTCTCTCTGGTGACCAGTGACAGAACCCAAGAGAACGGCCCAAAGTTGTGTCAGGAGATGTTTAGGTTGGATATTAGGAAAAGATTCTGCTTGGGTTTGGGCACTGGAACAGGCTCCCCAGGGGAAAAGTCCCAGCACAAGGCCTAACAGGGTTCAAAAAGCATTTGGATGATACTCTTCGGCACATGGTGTGATTCTTGATGGTGCTATGCAAGGCCAGGAGCTGGACTTGATGATCTATGTGGGCCTCTTTCAACTCAGCCTATTCTGTAAATTATTGTAATCTTTCTTCAACATCTAATGTAGCAAATACTGCTTTGAAACCTTGGAGGTGATCTCAAAACTAGAAATGTAATCTCTGTTTGAGACTGCTCTACTTCCAGGTTACGACAAGAATGCCTTCCAAATTGTTATTTTTAATTCCATTCGGAAATGCATGAACTGCACAAGGTAGCAAATAATATCTCATACTTAGTTCTGAAAGTCATATTGGATGCTCAGGAGTAATGCTGGGCTGCAAAGGGAATAAATTGCTTTGCATGAGTTGATTTCAAGCAAAAGTGAAAAATACGGTTACTTGAAATCCTACAGTTACCAGATCTTATAAAATAGCTTCATCTATTATTCATATTGCCTTCTCCCTTTGGCAGCATAATTTGAAAACAAAGGTTGCCTACCCTTTCTGTAGTGAAGACACCACCACTTATTTTGTAAAAGACGCTGACACTGCTCCCTCTTACTTCCCCTGAAATGGTATTCAACATTTGAGAACAATGACTTTTGATTAATCATATCAAGATATTTTGGAAATTACTTATGCACAGTTCCAAACCTGCTTACACTGGCTGATGTATGTAAGTTCTTTGGCTTACAGGAGCCTTACACATACAGATATTGACGGCACCTGCAGTGCATTACGCATTGATGTTTTTTCCGTTTTACATTACACTTCTACATATTAAAATCTTGTGTACAGTTATTCCACCATTACTTCAGTATAATGAAAACATCATAAACTCACAATCATTTAGCAGTTACTTTTTCTTTGTAATATTTAGCATTAAGGTATTGAAAGTCCAAAGACTGAAAAAAATTAACTGAAAAGATTAGGGTATTGGTCAGGTTCGACTTCATTTTCTTGTCCACCACTGTAATTTGATACAAACAAAAGTCTCCTGCAAGGAAGATATTTACACTTGTAGCTATTCTCAAAGTTTGCTGTCATTTATTTATTGGAGAGGTCAATATTTGTAAGAGCCTGGACTGCAGGGATTGTGACTTGGTGAACTTCACTATCTCAAGGAATATAGGCCAAGCAAAAAGTCAAGTCAAGACCTTAAACCTTGGGAAAGTAGTCTTTCTTAGACTTGCTTAGAGAACTGATGGATGGGACAGACATTCTGCAAAACTGTCTTCAAAAATAAAAGTGCAGAAGGGATCTGTCAGATATTTGATGACATTTTTCTTAGAGAACAAGACTTTTGCAAGAAATCAGGCAAGGACAATTGGAGACCAGCATACATGAATAAAGATCTTTTGGTTAAGCTGAAACTCAAGATGAAAAACGATAGGCACTACAAGCAGGGACACACATTCTTGGAAAAGTATAGGGATGTGGGTTGGGATTGTAGGCATGAAATTGGGAAAGCTAAGGGACAAATCTAGCCGTAACTAAATTTGGAAGGGGATGTGAAAAGTACTATGTGCATCATACAGGTACATTAGTCAGAAAAGGAAGACAAAAGAACTTGTACCCCCATAAGTCAAAGAATCTGATGACACCTGACATGGGAAGGATTGAAGTATTCAACATTTTTTTTCATTTTTCACTGGAAATTGCTCTTCTTGGGACCTTCAATCTCAAGGAAGAGACTGGAGTAAAGAAGTCCTCTCATCAAAGGAGAAAATCAGGTTCAAGTAACCTGATGTGATCCACTGATAAAAGTAGAAGGATGAGATAAAGACAATTTAATACGTAAAACAAAAGACACATGTGCAAGCAAAGTAAGGAATTAATTATCCCATGGGCAGGGAGGTATTCAGGAAAGCAGGACTCCATCAAGCATAATGGTGACTTCAGAAAGGCAATGTCTTGACTCCAAACATTCTTCTCCAAACATTCTTCTTCACACAGTTTTTAATTCATGACCATATTCATGANTTTCATCTGGACTGCTACTAACACCCTAACTAACAGGGTGTCAGGTTGTATTCTGACTCTGTCAGTGGTATTTTATACTATTGAATTTATTTTATTTTACTTTATTTTACTATGTTTTACTTCTTTTCTTTTCCTCTTATTAAATTGTATTTCTGACTTGGAGTCTCTGGTTTTGCTTTCAAACCAGCACACCATCATACGGTCATATGCAATATCCCTTGAGTCATTTGTTGTCACCTGTCACAGTGCTAAAATCCTCGTACTGCCACAGTCTTACTGTATGGGTAAAGAACAGAACATCCCTGAATTATCAACACTGCTTTCATCATAAATCTAAAACTAAGCCCCGTCCTAACTACTGTGAAGAAAATTAACTCTATGACAGCTCACACTAGCACATCAATGTGTAAACTGGAGAAAGAAAGAGCAGAGCAAACTGGCTGGTTTTCCCAAGTCATTACAGAGTTCGTCAGAGCTCTGAAATCTTTTAATACCAGTTTACTCTGTTTATCTTTTCATTGTCAACATTATGTCCACTTATGTTCTTGTTGAGTTAGAATAGAAGATTCATTAGGGGATCCAACACCATGGGTAATTACAAGCAGAACTGAAAACTCTGTAATAGATTTCTGTGGTTCTTGTGGTTTGTTTTCAATGGCATTAAAACTCCAGTGATTTTTAATCAGACCAACAAGGAAATTAGCATTTATTTGTAGAGTTTAGGCAAATATTTCTAGCACAATTTCTGCTAGACTACCTTTTACCACTTCATATAAATAAAATCAATATATCTGGACATTATTAATGATTTGAGGATCCATAGCTTTGCATTTTTCTATGTAGGTTTGATAGCTCATGTACATTCTATAAACCTTATGATTTGGAAATTGGAATGGAATGGAATTAGAAGTACCTCTTCAAAACACATCTGAGAATTTCCAATTACCATACAACTCCATTTTATGCTCCTTTTTGCAGTAGTAGAGTACATTAAAAAAACCCAACCAAACCTAGGGTTCCCTTTTAATTTTAGACTAAAAATATTTTCTTAAAGTTGCTCAGCTCTTAGGCAAAGATTTCTACTCATTAAATAAAGTTATTATTTGTTAATGGATTAATAACATTTTTCTGCTGTTTGTAGACAGGACAAATTTTCTGAGCTGTGGGATATTTTTTAACTCTCTTATTACACCATGTCTTACACTACAATTTCCTTTGCATTACCTTGCAAAACTTGTACAGAACAACTCAACAATGTCTCTGGAAAGAAGGGAAAAGACAACAAGTTGAGTGATGATAAAATGAAACTCTAAATCAAATTTCATTGTAGGTATAGCTTTAGACCTGTAGAAGGAATTCAAGCTGATCAACTTGGCAGCCAGTCAGCATTTTTGTAGAAAAACAGATGTGTTTTAGTAGAAAGGCAGGAATCATTCTCATTTTAGAAGTTAAACAGAACAGCCTCGTAGAGTTCTGAAGCGATCAAAACAGTGGTAAAGGAAATATTTTAGGAAATAACAGTAAAACTTTTCATAATTTTTCATCCATATTCTCTGGAAAACTGAAAAAATATCTACTAATATTACTTATAGACAGCGCTTATGCTCATTTAGTTCTCTTATTTCTCACTATAAATGTTACCATAAGATCTTTCCTGCTCCCAGTGAAAATGGCATATATTTAATTAAATCTGAAGTTTTGGTTTGTACTGTTTTTTCATTTGTTTTTGGTTGGTTGGTTTTTCAGTTTTTTTTAGAGGTTGTCAGCCAGATTTCACATTCAGGGTTTATCTAAATCTTTCTTACTTTCTGGACTAAGACTGTCAGGTCACATACTTTCCTATCCATCCACCCAACAGTAAATTCCAAATAGATGCCATATTTTCTATCCCTTTTAATGCACTCACCTGTATCTTGTGCTTCCCGCAACAATATAGCTGTGATCCCTACAGATTTTAATAAAGCAAAGATAGGAAAATTAAGTTGCTTGTTGTTTTTTATCTTTTGAAATTTTTTTCTATTTAAACTGAAAAGATTAATTTTTTAATATGGAACTTGTAATGGGAAAGAGATTTTGGCTAAAATGTGAGAGAAGTAATGTGTATGTAATGGAAGTAACATGCAAGTCATAGAGAAAACCAAGTATTTTGATCAACACTATATTTCATTTAAGCTTTGGAAGCCAAGGGTGAAGGGCAAATGAAGGACAAATTTTAGACGTTCGGAGACAGATATATCTTAGAAGAATTTTTGTTTAAACTTCAGTGTAACCTGCCAGTTATTTGAAACCAGAAGGAATTAACAACAAAGGAAGGCATGTCTACAAATCTTCATCATATTGAAATCTATTAAATTGAAAGAGAAGTAACTCTCACTGTGCTCAAGAAATGGAACAAATGGCCATTATTTTGGATTTTTTTCAGAATGACCACTCTGTACTTAACAAATACAATGTTTGTTTAGTTCACAACTCTTCCCAAAGAAAATTCAAGATATAATCAAACACAGCCTTGCTTTGAATTCCCCTTCCTTCTCTTCCTGCTTCTTATACAGTACTGCATTAATGATAGACTTAATAAATAAAGTCCAGCTCAACTTCATACACTTCTCAATCAAATTAAATCAAACTGCCCAAATCAGGATGGTTTTTAGCATCCCTTCTGAAAGGTGGATGAAGCCTTTAAAGATAAAGGGATTAAGATTTTTTTAAATATATTTTTTCAATGTTTTCATTATGCAATATATTTTATATTCACAGGAAGTCCCCCATGAATATGAAGAAGAATTTCTTCATTGTGTGGGTGACCGTGCACTGAAACAGATTGTCCAGAAAGGTTATAGGTTTTCTTTCCCTCACTGGAGATATACAAGATCCATGCAGACATAATCCTGTTCCATCTGCTCTGGGATGATCCTGCTTGAGGCTGGACCAGATGACCAAGTGCGGTCCCTTCCAACCTGACCCATTCTGTGATTCTGTAATGCTGTGATTATACATCATAAAGGGTTTAATAATTGCAATAAATAGGTGCTTGTACAGATAAAAAGGACACTATTTCAGTGACTAAACTAATTCTTAAATCAGCAGATAAAAAATTCAGCATTTATAGTGTCTTTTTTGAAAAGGTTACCACAAATATAATTTCTAAACTGTCCATTCAATATATGCCTCTGATTTTTAACAGGCCTAGAACTGATGCACAGAAGACTAGTAATGCTGGGGGAAAAAAAACCAGACTCAAGCAAACAACAATAAAAAACACCATCAAAAACCCCAAACCAACTATAAAAATTTCTAACTTTGTATTAGATATCTTCTAGACATCTAAAGACATGATTGACATTTTAACTTTGCACAAATTTCTGGAGTTGCTGCTAATATTATGCTTTTCGTTGCTGGCACAGCAACAAAAGCCTGATTTCATACCATATGGAGTCAGAGTAACTTTAATACCACTCCAGTATTCCTAGATTCTCCAAGAAGAATGGAGATTCTGGCAAGATTTCTATGGTGGTTTTGGAATTGGTTTACATTTGCTAATAGAAATATTGAGACTGAATTTGGTTTGAAGCACAGCCTCTTTCTGACCTTCCATGGCTAAATGGAGATGCCAAACTTTAGTCTGACACATCTAACCTCTAAAACTCAGCATAATATTAGAATCCCCAATTTAACATTGCATTAGGTACTATGCTGCAAGTGGCAGTTGGCTTTTGGGGGGATATAGCTCAGGGCTCCTGCAGTTAGTTTGCTTCCACTACTGGATATAGGTCAGGTAATGTTGCATTACACTGCAGAAATACTGCACTGTTGCTTTCCTTTCAGTGTGAAGGGATTTGTCTCCTCCAGAGGATTTATGACAATGTTTACATTCACTGTCATTAATACCTGTGAAGGTAGGTCCACACTGAACAACTGTGACACTTGAGCAGAATTTATAAGAAAAATATAACTGGATGGTTAATCCATCTCAGAAGCAAAGCATTCCTCAGGTAAATGTTGGTCTCTTCTGTGGCTGTGTCTACCTAGCACTAGAAACTGATTAGATGCTGCAGATACTGACACAAAAATCATGGAAATCCTGGACATCAGTTTAACCTGCCAGTTTTCTTCACTGGGAATTGGCCCTTGCCAGAATACCCAAGAAGCTTCTATATAAATATACAAAATCCTCTTTGTGTGCTGCTGATCTCTCATATATCAAAGCCAGTAAGAAAATACTGACCCTGCTGAAATCTCTTGAACTTCCATAATTCTGGAAATTCATGTCATATCTATCTGAACAAACATATGCATTTAATTCATTGCTGACTATTTTAAAAGAAGTACACACAAAACAATTTATAATAATAAAGTAGTAAACTATTATTTAATTAATTGCATTCTTCATTTTATTATTTGCAGGATATTAATAGACCTCGATTTTACCTCTCCTCAATAATCTTTTGGTTCTTTTCTTTTTCTTATTCCCTCTTTGCCTTTAGTTATCTTCTCCTCTCTTCACATCATACCTTATCAAAAAAATACTTTGGTTCCATTCATTCTTTTGCATTAAGTTGTGTCTAATCAAGTTATTTTATTAAATCACTTTACCATGTATAGAAAAATCTGACTTTACAGACCAGATTCCCATATAACCACCTCTACAGCCAAATCTGTCAAAAGCCAATATTTGTTTTCAGTTCTCTTTCAGTGAACCAAAATGCTGACTGAGTGTGGTATTAGGAAGAATTAAAATAACAGAGGTTTTCTATATAGCATCAGGGTGTTTTAGACCCACTTACTGGGAGCATTCCAATGTATTTACTGGGAGCATTCCAATGTATATGCATGAGTTTATATCAAATGGGATAATATTGGATCTAAGACAGGGACATTTAAGTGTAACCTCAGAACAAACAGAATCAATAGTGACTAGCAAAACATTCCATGGAAAACCAAATGAAAAAGTATTTATTAATATAATAATTGATTCATTAATTTTTGAAGTCACCAGTATGGCACATGTGGGTAGTTAAGTCCAGACATAAATACAAACAATGATCAGCTAAACATGCTGTACTTCTAGGCTTTAAGAATCACTTTCTGATTCAAGAATTACAGAAGAAAATAAGAGGAAGAAAGAAAGAAAAAAGAAAAAGGAAATACTTGTGGAATGAGAGTAGAGCACAAGTTATATTTGCATATAGTTATTCAAAGAAGTATTATTGTCTCTGTTTCTTAATTGTACTTGCATGGCTGTAGAGGTATCACAATCCATAAATATTTCTGTGATGTGAAGAAGTCCATGTCAAGGCTGAAACACTCTTTCCAGAGGGTTTATTGCCCCATTTATCTTGCTCAAAATTAATGAAATTACAAGATACCACAAACTGTTTTGTCTCTATTTCCTCCGGGTCTCGACTGCTTTCTTTGGGTGTAAGACATAAAGAGGGTGTGGGATGTGGGATTAGTATAGGAAAAAATACTTAAGATTAACCAAGTTTTCTCCATCTCCATCTCTAATTGCTTTGCTAATGAACTGAAGCTAGACAATAAATTGACCATAGACTCCTTTTAAAATACATTCTTCACGTCTGCTCATAAACTGCTGTCTGCTTTTAATTTCTGTAAAGAGAGGTAGCACTGACAAAACACAGCATTAATCCCTTAATTCAGTAGCAAAGACTGGAGAAAGGATTGTCCAAGGGGAACTATCAAGATAACTAGGGAAATAACATCCAAGTAAGTAGAACAGGGAAGAGGTCAGGGAAATACCATGAATAATGTGTAAAGGTCACTAGGAGAATAAAGAAGTTAAGTTATACCTGGAGATAAATGGAGGGGAAAAAAAAA
>VYXD01004693.1:10394-82344 GCA_013397195.1 Hylia prasina | reverse complement strand
TCCCCCCAAGGTTTTTTGCTAGCCAGGCTGAATCCTCTGGGGAGTGGGAATCAGGACACGTAGGGTCTTATGGAATGGACCCAAGAATACTCAAAGAGGTGGCTGATGTCACTGCAAAACCTTTCAATAATTTTTAAGCGGTCTTGGAGATCCAGAGAGGTCCCAGCTGACTGGAAACTGGCAAACATTGTCCCAGTTTACAAGAAGGGCAAGAGGAAGGACCCCAGTATCTCCAGGTGTGTCAGTCTCACTTACGTGCCTGGTAGAGTTATGGACAAGGTTATTCTGGGAGGTACTGAAATACTTCTGAAAGACAACACAGGCATGTTGTTGCATGTATTAGAAATATTGGGACTGTGAGATAGCATATCAGATGGAACTGTTCATATCATATGAGTGATCTGAAATCAGGCTTCTATATTCCTGTGCTCCTCATGCTTGTCATTCACATAGGGCATCTATGCTGTGAACACAGGATCCACGGAAAATAACACAATTATTTAATGTGTAATCATGACTTCCCATGGAGTTTTAAATGAGGGAATGCTAGGCAACAAGAAATCTGTAAAACTTGGATATGTCTTCATGGATAATCATTTTATGACCTTCCTCCATCTGATTTCCTCAGAAAATATATAATTACTATGAACTTCACACACAGCTAGGCAGTGTGGAAAACCAAAAGAATATCATTAAAAGAGGAAAGGGATAAATACATGTAAAGTAGGATAAGTTAATTTTCTTCTATTTCTCCACTAAAGCATGGGACTGTATCAAGAGAACACTGTTACAATTTATTCATTAAACTGTAATGAGTTCCAGATCTTTTTAGATTTATAAATGCCAGGTAAAAATTTCAATCCATGTAAGAAGTATTTTCATGAGAAGAATCCCAGCTACCTACATGGACAGCCCAAAGAAACAGCCAAGCTTCAAGGTTACACATCTTTGCCGTAACCTGGCTCACGAAATCACACATCTTGGTTTCAGAAGTGGAATGAAAAACAGCAGTGTCTCCTGACATTAGATCACAGATACCGATGACTGAGGCTCCCATCCTTGGGGTGTGCTGCAGTGATGAGTCATTTTACACAGAGTTTAGGAGTTCGGTTAAAAGCTGTAATTTTAAAAACTACTGGCATTTAGTTTTTCTAGAATCATAGAATTGTTTGGCTTGTATTTCGAGTTCTGTGATTGCTGAAGAAGAGACCAATAAAGATGATTATTCATTGGCATCCAAGTTATCATATCTAGCAGTTTAAATAATTATTCAATTATATTAAATAACTTGTTGTTGCCAGTTAGTGACTGTTGTTGAGATATGGCAGTGAGACAAAAATCAGAATTTTGATCTGCAGTTTGAGGTCTTAATTGATAGATTTCATGCTTTCTTAAAAAGAAAACAAACAAACAAACCCAAAACAATTGCCAAACAAAAAGAAAAATTGAAAACCTCAAACACATAAACAAACCCTCTAAAAAGCCCCAGAAAACTCCAACACAAATTAATCATCTTACAATGACATGTAAACTAGAACTGATGTAAGTTCTACACACTTTAATTTCTTTGCCAGGCATGGTGAAAGCATAATTCTGGCCCAGCTATGACAAAATTCCTACTTGAATACCTAGCAAAAGAGTTTGCATTGCTTTCCACTGTTTGAAAGGATGACCTAGATCATACAAAATTTCACACAGCTTCCTCTCTCCATAATTTGTTAACCATCGCTCAGACAAAATGCAGTGCATAAAAATGGGAGAAAAATTAAATTGTGTAAAAAAATGTAAACTAGATTACTTAATGTAATCATATTTTCTGTTAATATCTTTGTATAATTTGTCAAAATCACATGTAGGAAGATGTTTAGATTTTTTGTGTATCTAAATTCAGATCACCAACTATTATTCTAAAGTATGTATTCAGACATTTGCATTAGACACTAGATGTGCCCAGTTAAGAAACAAATATCAATTGCAGTTATGATTTATTAATCCTGATTCAGACAGATTTTGGTCACTTCTTTGGTCACTTTGACTGGCAGAGAAGATTTTGGAATTAGACATAGGAAGATTAGTTACCCTTTTCAAGATCAGTCCTTACTCCATCCTCATTGGCCTCTTTCTTTCCAGAGCAAAATCAAAGTTTATCCAGTTACTTCTTCAAGATTTTAAGGCTTGTGGATTTATTGTATCAACACAGTAGTCTGAAATGCTGCTTGAAGACAAGCAAAATACAATTATATAATTCAGTACAATAGTGAATTTTTTGATCCATATTATTGTAAAAGGTTTATCAACTCTTAGAAAATAGAAAATAAGAATGCTGACCCCTTATAAATTCTTTCTCCATTCCTTCATCAGCAGAGTGCAGGACACAGTTTGCTTTCACCTGAAGGGATGTCCAGTACACCTGGAACAGACTACCTGAGGGGTGGAAACACAGCCACAGAGTTTGCCTTGGACTGATCCAGACTGCTCTGGGAAAGGGCGAGAACACTTGCAATACATGACAACATCATGTAGGGCAACACAGCAGAGGAAGTTTTTGAGAAAGGGGAGAAGACAATCCAGATAATTCTGAAAGCTGGTTTTGTCATAAAGCAAAATAAGGTTGCAGACCTGCCCAGGAATTATTCTTTAGGAGTAAAATAGTAAGAAGGACATCACCACATTACAGTGATATCCACTGATATGGTTAACAAAATAGCAGCCTTGTCCCCACCAACCAGCCAGAAGGAAACACAGGCTTTCCTAGATGCTGTGGGTTTTGGAGGATGCATATTCCAAACTGCAGTCAGGCTGTAAACCCTCTTTATCTGCTGACATAGATTTCAAGTGAGGTCCTGTACAACAACAAGTTTTGAACAAATTAAACGGATTGTTCATGAAATCACCCCTGGGCCAATCAGGACAGGACAGAGCAGGATATAAAATTTTTGCTCTACACTACAGGTGGGGAGAATGGTCCTTCTGGAGTCTCTGGCAAGAGGTAACCACAGGATTCAAGGATGACTCTTGGGGTTCTGGAGTCAGGGATACGAAGGATACAAGGCCTGCTGCACCCTAACTAAAAAAGAGATGCTTGCAGCTTATGAAGGGGTTTGAGCTGCTTCAGAAGCAATGGGCCCCAAAGCACAGCTCCTCCTGGCACCCTGACTGCCAGTGCTGGGCTGGATGCTCAAAGGGAAAGTCCCACACGTCATGCCACTGGTAACACATGGAGTAAGCAGACTGCTGTGATCACACAAGCTTCAATAAGAAGTCCCAATCACCCAGGGATCTTCAAAGCAATCACAAACTGGCCTGAAGCTGAGAATTTCAGACTATCATTGGAAGAGGAAGAGGAGGAGAAGGTGCTGTGCTGAGGAGACCTTGCCATATAATCAACTACCAGAACATGAAAGGAGACGTTCTCTTCCCTGTTGTATTTAAGTGATACATCAAAAATGGAAAGCTGCATTATGCTGTGGCAAGTTGCAGAAGCTATTTAGGGGGGATCTAGTCAGGTTGCAGAGGTAAAAAACGTCCAGATAGCTTTAGATATCGCTGAACAAGAGGAAAGGACTGTACTCTACACTGACTCGTAGATGGTAACAAATGCTCATTAGGGGTGGCTGGATTGATAGAAAAAGATCAATTAGTAGCACAGAGGTAAACCCATCTGTGCTGCTGCAGTTTGACAAGATATCACTGCCAGGAGAGGGAAGCTGGCTGTAAAAGCACGTCCTATGAGCTGAGCTACTGAAGAACATCCTAACAATGGACAGGAGGATTGGACTGCCAAGATTAAAGTGCCTCAGGTGGATCTGGAGTGGGAAAAAAAGGGTGGTGGCTTGGTGGGCCCAGTCATCAGGGAATAGACGCAACATACAGGTGGGCTTGTGATCAAAGCACCAATTTCCATGGTTATTCATATATGTGAAACATGCTGAAATCAAGCAGGCCAAGCAGGTAAAATCTCTGTGGTATGGGGGAAAATGGTTGAAATATAAATATGGGAAGGCCTGGTGTACTGACAATATCATGCTCCTGCAAACCTACCAAGTTCTACATGCTGACACTGGTGGAAACAACCACTGGATGGCTGGAGATGTATCCTGTTTCTCACCCCATGGCCCAAACACCATCTTGGCAAGCAAGTCCTGTGGTGACATAGAACCCCAGGAACAGGTCAGTTGGGCAGTGGGGCTCATTTCAAAAATAGCCTCATAGACCCCTGGGCCAGAGAGCTTGATATTGAATGGGTATCATATTCCTTACATTGCACCAGCCTCTGGGAAAATTAAACATTGTTGTAATTAAGTAGTCAGGAGTCAATTTCTTCATGCAGGAAAAGCCCATTCTTTATCTACATAACTCATTTTTATACAGTTTTCACAGACCTCATGTATAGATCCAATTGGTTAGTAGTTTTCTTGCCACTCGATTCATTGGTTAATAAATGGCAATTTATTTGTGTATCAAATATCTCTGTTCTTGGATTTTTTTTACATATTTTCTTCACTGATTCTCATGGGATAAATTTGTTGTTTATGCAGGTGCAAACTTATTTTTCTGACAAGAATAATTTGTCGTGTTAACTGACTTTCATTCTTTCAGTTCATTCTCATGGTAACTTAACTAGCTGCTTAGTTGTACTTAGAAAAGTAACAGGTCTAAGCCCTGATTTTATAAAGCTTTTCTTTTATAAGATTTTTGCCTATATACAACGAAACGGGACCATGGAACATTAGAAACTGCATTCAAACGTTGGGATCTACATTTAGTGAAAGCCACCTGGTCATTTCCATCTTACCTTGCTCCTTGAAAAGATAAGCTACTTCCTTTAAGAGGCATAAGCCACAACTGTTAACCCATGGCAAGGGGTGACTGCTGCTGTTGCTGTCATGCACTGCCACCCCAGGGAAAAGGCAGCCCTTGCCTCAGGACAGCCAGAGCCAACACCTGTCCACAGTGACCCTGTCCCAACCAAACAGCTTCCCAGGCACCTCTGGCCCCAGTCCAGGGGAAGGATGGGATGGGGCTGGTGCCATTTCTTTCTTTGCCCGAGGCCACTTGGGGCCTAAGTCAGTGAACACCTTTTTTGCATGTGAATCACCCTCATTTTGTGTACTTTTCATATAGTTATGGTTACTGTTCATTTTTCTTATTTCATTGCTGCTTTGTTTTTTTTTCAAGTAAATGGTTCATATCTCAGCTCAGAAGCTGGGCTCTTAGACTCCACCCCCAGGAGTGGGTGGGGGAAAGAGACAAGTGAAAGCAGAGTTTAATTTTCTAGATAATTTTTTTTAAAACAGCATAAATTAAAACAAACAGATTTTTCTTTTCAATTAGAGAAATGTTTGGTATCTTCTTAACATATGGAATAAAACCTTAATGACCATCAGCAAATTCCTATAATATTTAAAACATAAAATTTATACACTATGATCTTTTCAGAGCAAGGTTTCTATAGCTCTAATCAATCTGGCTTTTTCCCTCTTGTTCTTCTTCATCAAGGAGTTACTATTTCTTAGACCTGTGGAAGAAAAAGAGGACAAATTTGTGAACAAAGTGTGTTTTATCAGTCTTACGTGGTCCAGAGGTCTCGAGGTATTTTCCATTATGGCAAGTTCCTACTAGTTTTATTATGTCATTGTTTGACTCGTGCTTGTTGGAAGCAAAGATGAAATTGTTAAAGAATAGGCATAGAAAAAGAGGTTCCAAGAAGTTATCTGATCTGTTCTCAACTATACTTAAACAGTCCCTGACAGACCTTTTTTTATGCTGTAATACAGCGTGTCATTAATGTGATCAATTCAAAGTAACCTCTCTGAAAATATGTATTTGAGCAAGAGGGTTGTCACACACAGATCTCTGTGGCAGCATAAACAAAAGCATCTTTAGGTTTGACAATGACAACCCTCTCGATACCATTAAAATATGTAATGTTTGTAGTTTTGAAGCTGGTTTGTTCACCCTGTAAGCAATTTAATGTAATCTTATGATCACTCTTATTGCTGCTGAGAACAAGAAATCCTCCATAGCAAGAAGGAGGCATCAATTCATGTGGCACTTGTTATCTCTATGCCATATCAAATCTAAACTGGTGATTAGGACCACAAAACATAGGTAAGGGGGTGGGGGGAGCAGGGAGGGGGAACCAACCACCTCAGCATGTGTTTCCTGGGCAGAGATTTTTTCCAAAGAAAAATCTTTTTCTTTTCCCAAACAGAGAGAGAAATCAGGTTATTGATGAGTCACTGTGCTGTCAGAAATTTTATTTCATATTAAATGACTAACATATGCTTAATTTTTTAGCACTGATGAGAATATCAGACGGGATGTTATCAGACTCAAACCCAAATATAGATTTTTAACTGTTCTCTGCATTTTTGCTGCTATAGCAGGTCGAAGTCAGTCTTGTAGATTGGGTTCCTTGACCTCTAGAAAAATCAACAGGTAATTCAGGGGAGTCACATGCAGACAGGAAAAGCTCAAGTAGTTGTTGCCTTTCAGACGTCTGGAAAAATGTTATTGAATTTCTTTTTTAGAAAACATCTTTCATTTATACTGTATTTCTCTTATTGTCATGGCGCTTAGAACAAATGCTATCACAAGAGGAAGATATCCATTAGCTGTGTTTACTATGACTCTCCAAGAGTTTTCAGAGCATCCCTCAAACCCTTAGATGTTTAGATCTAAAATTCTCAGCATGTTCAGCAGAATGTTCACAACACAGCTATCTGTTTTTAGAATAAGTGTCTTTCCCTATTCCAGTTAATTGAAAGCAATTCTCAATCACCCTCCTGTGTTTAAAGTATCTGGATAAAGTTATAGTGGCAGAAAAGTCTCAGGGTTTTAGAGACTTATAAACAACATAGTTGTTTAAACAGTTGACAAATAAATTCAATCTCCCCAGGACACTCTTGTTTAGGATTTTCCCAATTAGGCATTTTATTTGATCTCTGGGTCTGGGTGAGGCACAATCCTCAAGAACTGAAGAAGAGATTAATGGACTGGATACAATGGCTAATTCCTCTCCAGAGTTTTGTTCATTGCTTGTCTTTGCTAATTTAATACCATTATACTCAAAGTGAAATAAATCAAAATGAGAATTAGGCTTAGTGCAACCATTCTTTGGAGGGAGTTTAGGGCTTCCAGATCATAAGAATTTTTTACAATTCTAAACAAAACCTTTAGTTTTTCATATGGAATGTTGCAAAGATAGGCTTGAAAGAAAGCTTTTATAAGAAAATAAAACGTTGTTATTTTAGCTGTTAGACAGAAATGTACTATCATTTTAAGACAGAGGCATCTGAAAAAGAAAAGTGAAAACTGAGGCCCTAAAATATTAAGTATTCAAAAAATGTCTGGAGAGCTGGAAAATATTTGAGGAAAAACCAGTGCAATGTAGGACACATATAAAGGCAAAAACAGTTTCGTGGTTTGTTTGTTGGAGCTTTTTTTCCTTTAATGATGGCACTTGAATCTGAAATTAAGCACAGCAGGTAGGAAGATACTGCAGAGATTTTAAAAGGTACCACACATCTGTATGCTAACAGAGTTTGGTTTTTACCCATAGAGATGTGGACCCCACAGTGTTTACAGTCACTAATGGGAATTGTGTATTTCCTGCAAGTATACTGTGTCCTGTTGACCCACTATTTAGAGCAGATAACTTCTATGTCTTGATTGCATTTTGCTTTGTTTTAAGAAACAGGTTGTTTTTCTTGCAGGATGCATTTTACACAGGCTCTCTTCCAAGATAGTGTGTTTTTCATTTCTGAGACTATATCTGTCTGGACAGGTAAGGTTTTTATTCTGAGGGCAGATGTATAAATAATCCTAACTCTACCAGAGTATACCAGGTATATATAACAGACTGCTTGTCATTGCAAAAAGGCTACCTCTTTCTCCCATTCTGATATGGTGCTGTACTGAACTACAACACATGTAGTGTGCAGTTCAACAGCTGTGATACATGTTTTCCAAATGTTTGCAAATAAAATGGTCAAAATGCCCATCCTACAGGAGCTTTCTTAGAATTCTGCAAAATGTGACAAGATCAGAAAGGCTATGATCCTTTCCCAAAATGAAAGTATTAGGGGGATTTTTGTTCTCCAATTTTTAAAGCAACCACCACATTTTACCACTCCCGATGTATTCAAAAATGTCTTTATATTTTGGGTAACTTAAAAAAGAGAGAGAGATAGAGATTAAAAAGTACAAGAGAAAATAAAAAAGTAGGAGAGGAAAAAAGTAACAAAGCAGCCCGAATACCTTGCACTCCTTTTGAGATCATGAACAAGCTACATGCCAGATCATGTCCTGTGGTCTGGTGCTCCCAGATACCCAGCAGAATAGGATAGAATGTCATGATGACTTTTTCCTTGAAGTCTTCCAGGTCTGATAAAAGCCTCAAGGTATAGTTAGCTAGGCTGTAGGTACTGCACAGTAAAGCTGGACCATGTAAGAAGGAGTCCAAATGCTATTCTTTCGGATGTGTCTCTGGGGAACTGTGTAACAACAGTTCAGTGCAAAGCATTACGGAAAGCATACATCACCAGTCCAGAAGAAGATTTTTCTTTCTTTTCCAGGTGTGATAGGACAAATTGTTAAGGCCAGGACTGCACTGGTCAGTAGTGTATCTGGGCTTTTTTTCTCAGCACCAGTGAAGGACTGGGAAACCTTAATGAGATCGCTGTGCTGCAAGATTGTGTTTCCCAAGAACTAGAGTACATAGTTCACATGGGACTCTTAATCCTATTGGAAGTTATAATCTCTGTCATTTTGGTGCCTTTTGCATTTGGAAAGTAACTTATTATTTCTATGTTTGTTGCAGGGTCTGAACAAAAGGAGTTGCTGAAAACAGTAGGCCTTTAGTAGCTCTTCAGTGTTCTAACCATTTCATGAAGACTCTTCTGTCTTTACTGCCACCCCCATTTCTGAGCTTCTCTATCACTAGCAAGGAAAGTCAAGACTTAAATCCAGACTTCACCCACCAGCCCCTTCCAGTTCCTGTACGTTCTAAGAGGAAAAACATCCTTGTGAACATGATGAAAATTTTGTCCTTGCACACCCAGAAGTTGTATCCTTGGGCATGGGGTCCTGTGTCTTGCTGCAATCAAAGGAAGTTGAGAATGAATTCCCATGTTTCACAGACTTATTTTGTGAAAAAAATAGCACCACTTATATTAAAAAAAAAAAAAACCCAACCAACCAAACAAAACTGAAAAAATGCAAAGATTTTGTTTTGCTGAAACATGCAAAAGTGCACTCTGCTGGGCACACTGCTTGGCCATTGTCTCTGTCAGTTGTTATGACAAAGCCAGTAGTTACTGTTTTGAGCAATATTGTAAACCTAACCTCTATTAGGGTTTTCTTTTTCTAAAGTTTCAATTGCCACAATTTTCAGCATCTCTGGTAACTAGTAATGCTATTGGTATAACAGGTCAAATATGTCTTAGGAAAAACAAGAGTCTAGACCAGGGTCTATCTCAAGAAAATTTTATGGAAAATGTAATGAGGATTTCGTAGTCCTGAAGTAAGCAGGTCAGCTTTGGAGACTTTTTTTTAACACTACAGAAAGAGAACTTTATTCCTGCATCTTATATGGTTATCCTGAAAATAGACTGAATTCAAACATATTCATAAGCTGTATAAATAATAACTATAACCAAACCTAGAACTTTAAAACTGTTTATGGAAGTGTTTTGGTTTTGTTTTCTTTTTCAGAGCTAAAGGGAAAGACAATAAAATCATACCTATAGACAAAAAAAGATAATGGTCTTACAACCATTATGCAAGTTATCCCTATCTGCTTGTGGCAGAATTTCTAACACCTTCTGAAGTCCTGAGATGCTGTATTTAAACTGCAGTGCTTCCTGCAGGCTTTTGTCAACACTGCTTACGTCTTTGAATATCATTTTGACTCCACACAACAGTGTTGTAGCTCATATACTTCTCTGCAGATTTAAATAGACAATCCAAGAAAGGGAGCTATCAGGATTGTTGAAAGAATATCTGGCATTTAGACCAGATCTTTGGAAATAGTCAAGATATGAGGAATGCCACTCTGCTTCTCATACTCAGCTTCTACAAAGAGATGAGTGCATTAGGGATTAAGTCCCTACGGTTACATCATCAGTACACCTCCAGATTTCACTCCCTTACTGCTTAACATTCTCTTTTGTAACTCTAGAGAGACTAAAAACTTCAATGCTACAAATCATATGAGTATCCTATTTATCTTAAGCAGCACTTTTAGATAATCCACTTTCTGTATTTTCCATCGGAACTGTTTGATGCCCAAAAATATTTACGTGAAGTTAAAACATTATCAGATACCTACTGTCCCTCTGTAGTACCTCAGGGGGAATTCAAAACCAGACAGCTTAGATCTCTGCACTTCAAAGAATTTCCCCTGAAACCTTGTTTACAGCATAAGCTAAAAACAAGGTCCCTTTCACCTTTTGTACTACCATTAAACACATTAAAGCACAACACTCTGCTGAATAATTCTGCCACAATATACAGACAAATGCCACCATAGTCTAAAATTTCCTCCCTTTTAGCATGCTAATGTACCACTGCAGAAACCTAATACTGGAGAGACAAGAATCTTTTACAGTAATTTCTGCCCCATCCCCTGCTGCTACATTATTTCACAGCTTCACAGAACTCTAATGTAAGATACACTGATATCTATATTGCATTTAAAAATTACTTCAAAATAGAAATTTTAAGAATTTTCTTCCTTGGCCTCATGCCTTGACCATATCAAAGAGATTTATAGCAGTTAATGAAACCTTTTATTGGTCACGTTTTTCTTTTAAGTTTTTCTTTGCTTTATTGTAGTAGAGGTTATGGCTGAATTAAACAGCACACCCTAATTATGCTCCAGTATCTTTACCCAGAAAATAAGAGGTTCATACATAAATATATACACTGTACCCTTTCACCATGTGTGCAAAGTCTCCAAAACCCAGCTACAGTTGTAACAAATTTGTAGTGGGTTGGCTTCAGGTGGCTTTCAGACCCCCATCCACGTGCTTTCCCTCTAAATCTCCTCAACCCTAAAGAGACACTAGGATGGACAAGCTTGTTGGTTGAGATAAAGGTAATTTAATAATGAAAGCAAAAGCCACACATGGGATTAAAGCAAACCCAGGAAATTTAGTTTCAACTTCCAGTCACTTCCTAGGCAGCAGGGCTTTATCATGCACAGGAGTTGCTTGGGATGACAAACAGTATAAACTTCCAATGCTTCCTCTTCTTCCTTCCTTCCCTCCCTCCAGCTTTTGTTGCTGAGCATGATGTTGTGTGGCATGGGATTACCTTTGGTCATTTGAGGTTCCTTCCAGAGTCTTGCCCAGCCCCTAGCCTTCTAGGGGGAAAATAAGGGGTTTCCCTTCTATGTGGGAAAATAAGGGGTTTTTGGTGATCCAGCCTTGATGCTGTGTGAGCACTGTGCAGCAACAGCTGAAACACTAGTACATGACCAACACTGTTCAGGCACAGCACCACATGGGCCCCTACGAGGAAAATCTTCCAGCCAGCCAGGTACACTACTGAACAGTGTCATAAGGTATGCTTCATTTCAGCAGCACTTTGAAACCTGAAGTTTTTTGTCTGCTTGTGACAATCCAAGTTTATTCTGCTGGATAATTGAGGTTTTTTTACAGGTGTGTACAACTAATGTAATTTATAAGAGCAATGCAGCTTGCATATCTAGTTTATAAAAGCCTGCTACAACCTTCTACAAGGTTCTAAAAACATGGGAAACAAACTAAAAAAGATTGTTGTTTTTTCTTAATTTGATTCACAAGGCTAAAAAGTGGAAATTCACATCCAAAAGATCCCAAATGTAGTCCAAAATTTCCCTTGCTGCTTCCACTTTTTCACAGCTGTTTTCTCAGTTGCAAATACAAAAGTAATGTTTATGAAACAGCTTGTTTTAATAGTGTGTAAAGTCTTCATGAACTTCACTGTACTTAATTTTAAATGTCATAAAGCCTTTAAAAACCCCATTACATTAAATATTTCTGATTTTTTTAAATTTTATAATTGATCCATCCCTAAAAGCAATTTGTCTTCTACCAAGATGAATATATGTTGAATTTATCTGGTTTCCTTTTTTTTCAAGAATAATATTTTCACACCCATCAAAACCAATGGCCCTCTCAAGCATGGAAACCTTGATTTGAAGTTAGAATAAATCTGTACCATTTCTCATTATCCAAAATAATGAGTTGGTTTAAAAGTTAGTTTATACTCTTATGTAAAAGTATAAAGATAATTGTAAAGTGGAAATTAATGTAGTCTATTAAGCAAAATAAAATGTAGCATGAGTAAAACACATCAATCATTTATGGCAGAATCCTTTTCTCAATGTTTACAAATTTTTATGCAGGTGATTGCCTAGTAAATAATCTCATAAATAATCTCTTATGACTCCTCCAACAGAAAAAAATGAAGAAAGCCTCCATGTCAATGTTTTTGGCTTACGTATTTGTATATCTAATCTAATGTAATCAAGAACTTGTGGTCAGTTATTTGTTTAGTTGTTCAGTTTTCCTAGAGGATTTTCATTTTAGAATGACCTTTTTAAACCACCATTGAGATAATCTATCTTTCAAGTATATTATATGACATGATCTCCAAATTATATGTCAATCCAAACATCATATTTAAAAGTAATTTCTCTAGATATCTGCTTCAAATACTCAAATTTTTGCCTTTAACCATTCCATGAAACATTCACTTTAAGACTTCCTTGAACAAATTTAATTCTTTGCCTCTATTCTCTTGTTTTGTTGTAGTTCGTTTGAGATTTTATTTTGGGTTTTGGGGTTTTTTTACTGTTGTTTATTTGTTTGTGGGGTTTGATTTTTAGTTATTGTTTCCAGCCAAGAGGGATGTTTTTGTACCTTCAGTTATATATTAGGGGAACTATCAATAGGAATAACGGTTTCTTTGTCTAATTAAATCACAAGGGAGGAAAGAAAGAAAATAAAAAAGATCTTTTATTTCTCAGATTAATTCATGAGAAGACAGCAGACTGTTCTTGTCAGTTAGGAAGATCATCCTCACTAAAGAACAATATTAGTATTTAGTTTTGGTGAGGTGGAGGACATACCATGTGTTTCAGTCTTGGTGGAATTAATTGAACGTCACATGCCACGGTTCAGGGTCTGTTGTCCCACAGCTTCTAAATTAATGACAATGAAAGATGTTTTGCACTCGGGAGAGCTGACACAAATTTGTAACTGAAGTTCTCACAAATGAGAAGCAAACAGGGGTTAATGTCTTGACCTCATGCATTCAACTGTGCTCTCAAACCAGAGAGTGTTTTTCACCCACTTTGCAGCCATGAACTGTTGCTAATCTTTGATGAAACAGTGACATTTTACCAATCTCAACTGATAAGTGCCTCCTGTTGACAGTAGTACTGTGTTTTAATGAACAAATAAACAGCTTATGTACCATTCTTGGCAAGAAATCCCATTCACTGAGGCAGAGCACCAGCTCTCCCAGTGTTACTTGGGCTAATTGACTCATTGGATGAAGTTAAATCACACTATCCCCAGTGGGATGTATGTTTCCCAGTAATCAATAGCTCAACAAGATCCACATGGCAGGTAATTAAGTGGAAAGTAATTAATACCAATCAAATGTTTCATTAAGTTTGCCATTCCTTCAGTCAGAAGTCCCAGTGTACAGTAAATAAGGCTCTGAAGAAAAGAATAAATACACTCTGTTTCCTAACAAGCTAAATATTATTGCTAAATTCTTCACTGCTCTGTGCACCGTTTCAAAGTATCATCTCATACACACAAATGTCCTGGTATTACATCCTAGAAGAGATTTTCAGCTCACACTCTCTTAGAGATTTGCCTGCTACCTGAAAAAAAAAGGTGGTGCTTCAGTCCAAACCAAAGAAATGACATTGATTGTGGAGTGCATTTGGAGTACTCCTTTTTGCAGTGGTGTTTTACCTGTTATACAAGTGAGGAAAAAGGTGTAAGAAAATATAAAATATTTCATGCTCACAAAGAGAGCTGGAACAAAACAGTCAAAACAATTACAGCTGTATGAGCAGGTGACCACCTCCCATAGTCCATGCCCCTAGTATTACGTCAGTGTTCCTTGAACACACTGGAAGAGGACTTTAAAAGGATTGATTGTAACTCTCTATATAGAGTAAGACACACGTTGATTTCTGCTTTAGAAAATTTCCTGAGTGCATTCTTACTTTTCCAATGGTCAGCAAATGTGGAAGCCACCACAGGAAAGGAATCTTTTCCTCATCACATGAAGCCTCACTTCTTTCTCTTTTACCTTTACTCTCTTTCTCTTTTTAGCTGCAGAGGCTAGGCTGTTGTTAATATAATTGTTCTATGATTATTCTGTCTCAGTCCTTTTTGGTTTATATACAGATAAGTGGAAACAATTAATTAGGGGAAAAGATTAAATAAAAAGCCAGCTGAGCAATATATAAGAAGAATGGTAAGCCTAACGTTTTGCCTCAGTGAATGGGATTTCTTGCCAAGAATGGTACATGAGCTGTTTATTTGTTCATTGAAACACAGTACTACAGGAGGTACTTATCAGTTGTTATTGAGATTGGTAAAATGTCACTGCAGACTTCTTTATGGACAAATCAACGTTTTATTGTGAGAGACAATCTCCAGTTTGGGTAGACCTTAGCATCTGGAGAGAGAGATTCTCCTCTGTATAATAACAATTTATGGGTAGCCTGTCCAATAATACCCTCAATTATGGAGTAAAATAGGGCGAAAATATGAAATGAAGGTAAAAAGCAGTTTCTTATTTAGCAGTAAATAGATTTAGGAATACATTCACAGACAGCATTTATAACATGCTAACAAATTCCATACAGGAAGACACGGATACTCCCCGACTGCCTAGTGTTTTATTCCCATTTAAATTTTCTTCTTGTTCAAAATTCACAATTTTGGCACCATTTTAATCTGTTACAAGTATTTTCTCTCTTTCAGGGAGAAAATTGGAAATACCAAAGCCCAGGTGGAATTTAATCTAGTTGCTGCTGTAAAAGACCCAACTGATGTTTTTTGCAAATACACCACAAACAAAAGGAGAGCTAAGATGAAAGACAGAAACATAGTGAGGATGAGGAGAAGCCTGGGATACTTAATGCTTTTTTCCCAGTCTCGAACAGCAAGACCAATTGCCCTCAGGGCACTCAGACCCTAAGCTGGAAAACAGAGATAGCAGGAAAATGAAGCCCCCATAATCCAGGGTCAATTATTTTGTCAGTGACCTGTCACAATCCGCTAATGCAAGCGGGGTTCTTGATGGTTCGAGTGATCTCAGAGCACAAAAGACAGAGCAGGGGACAACAACAGCAACTTTTGCTCAAGAGCAGTACACTTTTATTACAACACAATATGCGATAGAGTGATAGAGAGAGAGAGAGAAAGAAATAGAAAGAGAGAAAAGGTGGTGTAGCTACCAACGGACAGACAAGTCCTCATGGTCTCCTGCCAATAGATCCGTCTTCTTTCCATCAGGGAGATCTCAAATTGGAGTAACTCTGGGGGGTTTCTTTATAGTCACTTTTTGAGGCAACAGTCAGTTGGCCAAGAGGTGGGGGAAAGATAAATAGGTGCAAAGAACAGCAGGTTCAGCGAATAAGTACAGGACAATTTCTCAGGGCTAACCAGTCCGTAACCAGCCTGCCATGACACGTCCATTGTTTCCGTACTGGTTTGCATCAGTCCAGTGAGTACATCTGCAGACAATAGCTGGCAGACATCTCACCTCAGCCAGGCCAGAACTCCTGTAATGGGATTTTAGGGTTTCAGTACCAATCCTTGTGGTCTTCATTGGCAATGGTTGTGAGGCAGATGAGGGAGCTTGGGACCGTCTCTTACACTGATACACCACTTACACACACACACACACAAATCTACAGGGTCAGATGGCATCCACCCAATGGTACTGATGGAGCTGATGGAATAATTCACCAAGCCATTTTCCATTTTTTACCAGCAGTCTTGGCTAACTGGAGAGGTCCCTGTTGACTGAAAATTATCAGATGTGATGCCCATCTACAAGAAGGGCTGGAAGGAGGATCAGGGAAACTAGAGGCCTGTCAGCTTGACTTTGGTGCCAGGGACAGTCATGGAGCAGATCACTTGGAATGCCATTACATGCCATTTACAGGACAAACAGAAGTCAGGCCCAGAGAGCACGGATTTAGGAAAGGCAAGTCTTCTTGACCAACCTGTTCTTCCACTATGACAGGATGACCCATTTAGTCCATCCATGTGGATGTTGTTCCCTCAGATTTTAGTAAGGTCTTTGACACAATTTCCCACAGGATTCTCCTGGAGAAGCTGGCTTCCCATGTCTGGGACATGTGCACAGTTCAGAGGCTAAAATACAGGCCCAGAGAATGGTGGTGAATGGAGCTGCCTCCAGCTGGCAGCCAGTCTCCGGTGGTGTTCCCCAGGGCTCAGACCTGGGGCCAGTCCTGCCTGACACCTGTGTCGCTGGTCTGGATGAGGGGATGGAGTCCCCAGAACCAGTGAGTTTGCAGTCTCCCCAAGTTGGGCAGGAGTGCTGACCTGCTGGATGGCAGGAAGGATCTACAGACGGCCCTGGACACGCTGGCTGCATGGGAGGGCGTCGGTGGTAGGGGGCTCAACAAGGCCAAGACCTGGGTCATGCCCCCGGGTCACAACAGTCCTCTGGAGCATTGCAGACTGATGGAAGCATGGCTGGAAGTCTGCCCAGGAGAAAAAAGCTGGGGATGCTCATCAACAACTCTTGACTATGAGCCAGCATGTGCCCACATGGCCCAGAAGGCCCAGGGCATCCTGGCTTAGATCAGAAGGGATCTAAGGGATGTGGCCAACAGGACCAGAGCGGTGACTGAACCCCTGTACTTGGCTCTAGTAAGGCAGCACCTCTAATCCTGTGTTCAGTTTTAAGACCCTTACTGCAGTAAAGACATTGAGGTGCTGGAGAGAGTCTGGGGAAGGGTAATGGAGCTGGGAAAGGATCTGAAGAGTAAGTCATATGAGGAGTAGTTGAGGTGTTGGGGGTGTTTCGCCTGAAGGAGTCTCAGAGAAGACATTAACCCTCTCCATGACTACCTGAAAGGTAGTCTACCTGAAGACAGATGAGGATCAGTCTCTTCTCCTGAGTAATGAGTGACAGAACAAGAGGAAATGGCCTCAAGTTCCACCCGGGGTATATCGGAAAATATTTCTTCTTTGAAAGGATGGTCAGGCACTGGAGCAGGCTGTCCAAGAAAGAGGTGTAGTTACTATTCCTGGAAGTTTTCAAAAGGTGCTTGGGTGTGACACTTGAGGATATTGTTTAGTGGTAAACAAGGTAGTGCTGGGTTAATGGTTGGACTCAATAATCTCAGAGGTCTTTTTCAATCTTAACGATTCTATGATCCTGTGAACTCACTCTTTTCCAAAATGAGCAGTTCTCTATGTTCAGAAGATTGAACTGGAGAAAGTGAGAGGAATAATGCCTCTCATACAAGTACAAGAATTGAAAAACACAAAAAAAATCACAACTGAAATAGTAACAACATTTTTATAAATAGTAATAACTATTTTCTGCTAAAAAGTATAACATAATGTAGGTAAAAAATGCTGTGTATATTTATATGTATGCCTACTTTAAATCTATTTTGATGTGTATTGTACACATATGTTAAGAATGCCTTAGTGCCGTCAAATATACAGAGTATGATTAGCTTGATTTATGGGTGATACTGCTATTTTGAACAAAGCATTTGGTTTAACAAAAATTCTGTTCTGATACATACACACAGAGTTCCTATTGATTTCTGCACTGCTGACTTCAATGGTACTTAAACATGTGTACTGGAGTGCAAAAGACAGCTATGTATAGTCTATCATTCCCAGGAAAAATGAGCAGACTGGTTGTCCATTATACTCTTACCTATGGTATCTCTAACACTTTCTGAACCATCTTCTCTCATTTAATCTAATTCATAGCAAATGAGCTATAGTAAAAGATACCTTCTACTGANAACGATTCTATGATCCTGTGAACTCACTCTTTTCCAAAATGAGCAGTTCTCTATGTTCAGAAGATTGAACTGGAGAAAGTGAGAGGAATAATGCCTCTCATACAAGTACAAGAATTGAAAAACACAAAAAAAATCACAACTGAAATAGTAACAACATTTTTATAAATAGTAATAACTATTTTCTGCTAAAAAGTATAACATAATGTAGGTAAAAAATGCTGTGTATATTTATATGTATGCCTACTTTAAATCTATTTTGATGTGTATTGTACACATATGTTAAGAATGCCTTAGTGCCGTCAAATATACAGAGTATGATTAGCTTGATTTATGGGTGATACTGCTATTTTGAACATTTCAGAATTTTTATAATCTCTAGATTTTCCTATACTAAGTACAAAGCATTTGGTTTAACAAAAATTCTGTTCTGATACATACACACAGAGTTCCTATTGATTTCTGCACTGCTGACTTCAATGGTACTTAAACATGTGTACTGGAGTGCAAAAGACAGCTATGTATAGTCTATCATTCCCAGGAAAAATGAGCAGACTGGTTGTCCATTATACTCTTACCTATGGTATCTCTAACACTTTCTGAACCATCTTCTCTCATTTAATCTAATTCATAGCAAATGAGCTATAGTAAAAGATACCTTCTACTGAATTAATTTAGCAACAGAAAAATAGAAATTATGTACTTACCAGTCAGGTTTGAAACATGAAAATTACAAGCTTTTTCCTTGTTTCTAAATAATGTTGTCTAGTTATCTTCCACAGATCCCTTGGAATTTCTCTTTTTAGTACAGAAGAATGAATAGACTTTAATAAAAAGCAAGTCTCCCTCAACTTAGTAAAAATAGCAAAAAGGAAAAAATCAAATCAAGAATTTTCATCTATGTGTATTCCTTTTTCTTTTTTTAGAAAGCTATGCTGCCACACAGATGTTCTGCTGCTTCATAATGGTTTTTTTGTTATGTCTGTTTATTTCAAAATATATAAAAAATCAATAATATTTTGGCTTTAAAAAATTAAAAAGAGAAAAGGAAGGTTCATTCTGGGTTCCAAAGTGAAAAATAGGAAGCCTTTCTTTGTAAAATTGTTTCCTACTTCATTTCCCAGCCAAGAGGATCTGATGCTATGTAATTTTAAATCACAAAGAATTTGTGGGAAAACACCTGTTTATTTTCTGTCTCAGTTTTGTGAACAGAGTATGAGTCTGAACTAGGCTTGAGTCACATCAGACACAGTCCTTGAGGAAACAGGAAAAAGAAAATTTGTCTTGGGCATTGGTGTAAGAACAAAGAGATTAAGAAAGACATAGATATAAACAATCTCAAAACAAGGCCAAAATCCAGTTTAACCTGGTTGAATTTATCCCTTTTAAACCTGACTCAACTGTTTGTTCTCTTAACTAAAGAACACCTTGCCCATCTTTCCCATAACTGTTCCGGTAATAGTTGTGTTTGTAATTGTAAAATCTTACGGAAACAGAAAATATCTTGGTTAGGAGGTAGGCCATAGTCTTTGAAAAATACTATTTGTAAAATTCTGCTTTATCTCTGGGGAGCGGTACCACCAGAAACTTCATATTAAACATTCCTCAGTTTTCAAAGCCATATATTTTACCAGGCTGGATAGCTTGACAAATAAAATTCTGGAGTTTGATGTTAGAACATGCCTTCCAAGAACAGCAGGGGTGTGTTTGAAAACCTGCCTCCAGCAACTACAGCTCTGTGTGCTGTCTATAACCACATAGTAAGGGAAGAGTTCCTAAGAAAATCTCCATCCAGAGCTGCTAGGAAAATCAGGATCACACCTTCAATGTGACAAATGGTCATTGGATAGCAGTAAAAGCAGGTGCAGGAAAAACAGAGGAAATGAAAAACACCCTAGGAAAAAAACAAACAAAACAAAAATCAAACTGCAAGTAAAGAAGTAGCACTACTAAAAAATATGAATGAAAATGGCAGAAGGGAATTTTCTCTCAAATATTGCAATTATAGAGAAAGTATTAATTTCAAGCCTGATTCCTCCATGAATCTCTTGGCACAAGTAAAACCTGGTATTTAAGGTCTGACGCTTCTGCTGGATTCTCACCAAAAAAATCACTTGCTTGCAGGCAGCTCAAGAATTAAATGTTTTTTTCAAGAACTAAATTTGTTTTCTCAGAAATGAATTGTCAATATCAGGTATTCCAGCTGTCACTAATGCTACACAGACTATTTAAATGACCTTTACAATGGTTAAACTCCACCAAAAGCATCTTCATTTGATCAGTTTTAAGATTCCTAAAAAATGTATTTACATGGCAAATGTTTTCTAGCACCTCATTAAACAGAATACTCCATAAAAGTAATTTTTAATCCAGAAACTTTTGTCTGAAGGTTCAACAGATATAAAAATGCATATGCAAATATATTACTGAAAATCTTATGTTCCAAGATCATATCCTGATTGGAAAAAGAAGAAAAACATAAAAACATTTCTGTCTGGTGACAGAACTAACATTTTAGGCTCTCTAATGTTTCAACCAGCAGAGCAAATCTTTGGTAGAAGTCTGGAAAAATAAAATTTCCTGTAAATTAAATTAAAAGGACTAACTGAAAAATGTGTGCTTTCACAATTTCACAAAGGTCCCTTTCATCTTCTGTTTTAAATGTAAAGGTAGTGCTCTATATAAATTACCTATATACACACAGCAAGTGTACTTTGTTTTGATTGACTGTGTTTCCAAATGAGGGAAATCCAACTAGCAAAAAATGAGGCAAACAAGCCACACACATGATTCTCCCCATCACACTGGTCAGGATGACTGAGTGCAGGGCATGCCAAGAGTGTTGAGAGCTAGATTTGTTTGCCCTCCAAAAAAAATAAAAGGCAGGGAAGAGAACTGATGGCTGCCCCCAAATGCCTAATGAAGAGGATAGAAGGAGAACAAAGCTTGACTGGGCCTGTACTGAGTAGGTTTTGGACTGAATACTCCCCTTGATCTCCATTGGAAACGAAAATATTCTTTGGTTCCAAATACGTACATTCACTGTTCTCAGGCCTGAATAAAAGCCCCATTCCTACTCCTCCTCAGGGAATCCCACTACTGACTACCAGCATAAAACAGGAATTAACTTAGTATCACATACATAGGATCTGGTTATAGCTTCTCATGTCCTTTCTCTTTAAGAATGACACCTCCCAGGGTGATTCTATGTCTTCCCAAATTATTATAAACCTACAATATTTTATAATTAAGTCAGAAAAAAAAAACAAAGAGGAAAAATCTGTGCTTATTCTTAGTGGAATTTTCAACCCATAAAACAGAGAAATATTAAGAACTCATGCTGTGATTGTGTGATATGCAGTGAAATGGAAGAATCTGAAAAAAAAAAGGGAGGAAAAAATCCTCTCTTGTCTTCATAATGTAGAAGTATTAAAAGGATATCTCCTCAAGGATAATGCACCTAAGTGAAACCAAGAGATAGATTCTTTGCCCAGGTTCTTCACAGCTATTTGAAGTAGTTCTTTTCAAGCCTCTTAAGTGAATCTTGGTGGGGGGCAAAAATCAACCATAAGATTTACTGTGTTCTGTTACTATTTTGCATAATAAACAGTGTAACTACGTCGCATCAACCCTAAAAGCAGAAACAAGCAATAAATATTCTATTAAATTTTGTCACAAAATGGAGACATGGATTGGAATTGTGCTCTATGGTTTTGGCTGGAATTATTTACTGAGCTCTCATATTCTTCATTGTTATCCTCTGATTGCTTCAGCAGAGAAAAGGTAAACCCCACTAAAATCCACTCTCATGTACAGGCATGAATGTATGTAGCATTGTGGTACCTAAAGCTTGTCCAAAGTTGGTGTTTTTTTTGTAGTTTACAAACATAGACCAACAGTCTTTGGTTTTCTGGGGTTTATTGCTGAAGCATGTATTTTCCTATCCTCAGAATATGACATATTAATATCCATCTGAATAATGTGAATAAAATAATGTGCTCATGTACAGAGGCAAAAGTATCTTCCTGGTGAAAAAAAAAAAAAAATCACTGTTTTTCTGTAGGTGTCAATGAAGTTCAAAAGATGCTGCAAGAATATGTCAGAGTAAAAAAAAAAATTATTCTACTCACTATTTTGGTTAGCTACAAGATATTGTAAAATTTTTCCCAAAATTACAGTTAATATTTTTAATACAATTTGTGTTGAAACAAGCAAGTACTTGAGGTACGTTTCATGGATCACAGGAAAACAGCATCTCTTTTAAGAGAAGGTCTTCCTGTAGCTAGGCTTAAACCATTGTAAGCCATTAGGAGATTTACATAGATGTTTCTCAAAAGTTTATTTACTTGGGTAAAGTGACCTGACTCTTTAAAAAGCCTTTAAAGAGCCTTTAAGAAATTCTTCCATGTTTGTCCACTATCTGCTATAGACAAAGCAAAAATGATTTGCTAAGGTTTCCTGATGGGTAACTATGATACAGTCAATGAACCAAAGTTATGTACTTTTTCGCCTCTTCCCCTTCCCCTTTTCCATTGCTTTTCTTTCTTTCTTTTCTTTTTCTTTTTCTTTTTCCTTTTCCTTTTTCTTTTTCTTTTTCCTTTTTCCTTTTTCTTTCTTTTTCTTTTTCTTTTTCTTTTTCTTTTTCTTTTTCTTTTTCTTTTTCTTTTTCTTTTTCTTTTTCTTTTTCTTTTTCTTTTTCTTTTTCTTTTTCTTTTTCTTTTTCTTTTTCTTTTTCTTTTTCTTTTTCTTTTTCTTTTTCTTTTTCATTGAGGGGAAAGGACAGCATTGCAAATTGGATTTTCTCAGTAACACTGAGTTCAACAGTGAGAGCAGCAGGAGGAAGCGCAGTGGAATCAAATTCTATTTCAGTTTTTCTTCATGTTTTAGAAGTCTGTGTGGGGTTTTACATGTTGGTTGTGGCCAATTTTCTCTTTCTCTGATTTCCTCTTAGGCTCCTTAGTTGTCTTCCTGCCTAGTCACTGAGCTTTGGTGTAGATCTAAAATCAAAAGTTCTTTTTCCTTCTGTTCTTGCCCTTGTCTACTTTCAATCAGATCAAAATATATACTGTCACACAGTTAAAAAAAAAAATAGGAAAAGGTACAAAAAGACACAGGGAGAGAGAGAGGAAAAAAAATGAAAGAACTTCCTCTTTCTTTTAGATAGTTTCAGAAAGAAAAAAGCTCCGGAAAATATTATTTGGGGTTCTTCCCTTTATGAGTCTCTCTTACAGTAAGTGCTTTTTTAATAGTGAGAAAGCATAGCACAGTGTTTCTCTAGGGTCTGTGATCTGTGTTAGCTGCATGGTTTTGCCTGTGTTTTTCTGATTTTTTCTATTCATGAGCAAAATATAATTTCACTTGGGGGCTCACCTGTCAGCTTTGATTGTTCACTGCAGTTGTACAGTATAAGCCACAGCATGCAGAGTACAGGTAGTTATTAGTCCTCACTGAGAGGGGGGAGAGGAAGAAGATGAAGATGAGAAAAAGGAGTTAATTTGGATTTTGGGATTTTTTTGGATTTGGGTTTTTTGGAAGGGAAGGTATTGATTGCTTCTTACTATTTAAACAGGAATTCCTAAAATTACACTGTAATTATAAATTGGAAAAGATAAATTTAAAGCCAGGAGCACTGCTAGAAAGATCTCTGGCTCTTAATCACAATGTGAATATTTAAAGATGAACAAATGTGGAAAAACTGAGATAGACCTCACAGGATCTCCACAGAGGAGTCAAGCTTGTGAAAAATTTATGGTGGGAGAAAGGGAGTAAATAAGGCTGATGCAACTCATTGCTTCAAACTGTAAAATTAAAAAGACCAAGCCATAGTTTACAATTAAAATATCTAGCTGTCACAATGATCAGCTCCATCATAAATACTTCTTTTCTGCATTCACAGTCCTCCATCTTTTTAATACAATAGACTCAAATTTTCAATGTCAAGAAAAATATCCTCCTGCTGAGATATTCTTATTCTTAAAATTCTATGTCATGTCACTAGTTTTGTTAATTGACTTTATTGTTAATGCAAGTCTGGAATTATTATTATCATTACTGTTATTACTATTACTATTATAGTTTTAGTATACATTCTGCATACACACTTTTTGTTATGGAAAAGAATCCAATAGAGAAACACCAATGACTACACTTTAGGATGAAATGAAAATTACCTTTTCCATTACTGCATGATAAGGCTTCTCTCTCCTCTTTAGTATCAACAGTGGTTGGAAATATCTTTGTTGACATCCATACTAAGAGTGCACAAAAAACTTTTTTAAAAAACCCGATTTTCACCTAAGATGCTAAAATGTTTCTTTAGAAGAACAAGGGGTTTTAATTGAGCTTTGCATTCTTTGTAATTTCTACTCTCTTTCCCTTCCCAATAAAAATGCAGTAGAAAAGCACAATGTTTTATTGTTTTCCTTTAACCAATTGTAACTTCAGAAAAGAAATCCTAATTTAAACATAATTAAGAAAAAGGCTGAGGGTTTTGTTTACATTTCTGCTTCCCCCACAGATGTACTTTTTATGTGAAGAAAAAGAGTGAAGGACACAGGAGGAAAACAGGAAATGAGAAGTTGTGGGGAATTATGAAAAGAATTTTAAAATTTGAAAACCAGTTCCATTTGAAGAGACCCCTAATAAAACTAGACTCAGTCTTGAAGAGTTACACTGAAAACATGTTTTCTAATGTTGCAGACAGTCTTTTTCTAACAGCTGCACATTTCTTATTGATTATAGAAATGATGTGGCCATCCCAACTCTCCACAATTGTAGACTGTTTAAATGAAAGCAGAAGCAAATAGATCAGAAATAGTCAGCAAATTTATTTATGAGTTCTAGCAAGACCCATTAAAATATATGACTAATGTCATACTTTATGATACCAGTGATGCCAAAATTTTTTCATTAGTTTGCTTTTTTTTCTCTGCCATATCTAACAGATGGATGCTTTATAGGTGAACCATCTTCAGTTTCACTTTATTTCTCTTCATCGTTTTAATTTTTAAAAGAGTAGTTGGTTTGAAAAAAGTGATGGTCAAAAGTCCAAACACACTTGGAAGCTACAGCTGTAGATATTCAATAGGCTAAAAAGCTGTATTCAGGGTGAGACTGGCAACTTACAGTCTTCAAAAACTAGATTACTTTTAAACTTTATCTATAAAAAATAAATGTGAAAATTCTGCTGTAGCAAATAGAGGTTCAATGATATTGTAGACTTTCAGGCTGGTTGCACCATCATACTCACAAATACAAACTTAAAAAACACTGGTACCATTAAAACCAAATATTGTGTGCTAGGGACAGTTGAAGGTAAAGAATAGTTTTACATGTTGTTCTAGCAGGGAAAGAAAAATAAGAAAACAGTGACAGGAACAGGATATGAGGATATGAGGATATGAGGAAGGTGAGGAACAATGTTTTTTTAGATTGCTCTTTAGTATTTTGTTTCAGCTAATGTGAAATTTCAGCTGAAAAACCAGCATCCTGGAAGCGACCATACAAATAGCAGCAATTTCTAAATGTTCCTTTTGTAATGATGTGTCGTCTGGAGGTCAAAAGTGTCATTCTAGCATAGGCTTTGTTAAATGTTATTTGCATAACAGCAGGAGACTCTTCTCCTAGGTTATGACAGGCTCCTACCACGAAAAAACCAGCGATCCACACAATGGTCCTTAGAATGAAACAGGACAAATCAAATGATTACTATAATAGAACAGCAAAAGACAGATAAATACAGAAAATAAGGGAAAAGTATGGTAAGAGAGGCCTTCCATCTAGTATTTAGGAAGGCTATGGATTGCATTAGCTGCAACTCTTAATGATTATTTTTGTAAACCTAAGAGTCATATAGACTGTATCATACAGATTTTGACAATTCCCATAATATAAAATGGCTCAAACTACCATTACAATCAACAGCTATTACAATCAATCAGGACATGGTAGGAAGATGCTGTAATGTCTTTTCTGCCAAGTTGTCATTCACTGAGGCTGACCTCAGACCATTTTATTCCCATGCTGATTAGACCATCTCTTACTGCAGCCAGGACTCCAATTTAATACACAAGAATAACACAATAATTCTTTGTTGCTGGGATTTTTTATTGCCTTGTCACTTTATGCTTAATTCTAACATTTTACCTATGTCAAGAATGCAGATAAAAGATATTCAGTATGTTACAATAGATTTTTGGGTGCTGACTGACTACCACTCTCTTTGCTTATTTTATGTCACTGTAATTACAAGCTGGAAAAAGAAAGGACAGCCTTGGCTCTAAAGAGATGGCAACAGGGACTTTCATACGCACCTGAAAGAAACTGCAACTTCCCCCCCCACAGCCCCCAGTGCACTTCATTGTCACATGGCAACCTAATGCTCCCTTGGTTTACCAATATTTCTGTTGCTGCATCTGAAAATAATGTAGTTGTGACAGGCTTACCCTTTATTGCCTCTTGTATTTTGCTACTAACAGCTTCTGCCCACTCTGGTATTTTGTTTGCTTACAAGTACTCTTCTCACCTTTATCCCTGTGAAAGCAGGAGTCCAGACACAACTCAGGACAGCACAGCACAGTGTTCCCCTAAACACCCTTCAGAAAAGTAATAACCAGATGAACTAAAACCCACAACAGACTAGAATGTGGAGTCTGGTGCTTTGTTGTAGCAGCAGTTACACAAATGCAATTCTGTTGATGTCAGTGAGCTCAGAAGAAGTGGGAACAGAACTATGAATTTCGGCTCTAAAAACAGAGTTGGCTGTTTCACCTCTACAGACATTACATTGAAGAGTTGAGACTCTAGTGCTTATTCATTGTAAATTAAGAGCCATTATGACTTTGCGTTGGATTAGAAAAAGAAATTGGCTTGAAAGAGAGAATAATAATTTGAGATGATGAGAAAAGTCTGAAATCAGTATTTACATTTTTTCATTTTCTTTCCAATCGTCAATCATTAAATATTCTATAATTTTCAGGAGCATGTGCTTGTTTGCCAATATGTTGTACACAATGTCTGAATATGTATCAGAAGTAGTTATGCTGACTTTCTTACTTCAATGTAAAATTAGGAAAAAAGAGACAAATTACCTCAGAAAAGACTAACATCTTTTTAGGGAGTAGGGAGATGGGGGAGTATTCCATATTCAGAACACAGCCAGACAAAGCAACATACATTTCTTACAATGTCAGTAGGCATCGTAATGTTAGATATGTATTTTCTATGGGTTTTACTGGCATCCATTTGTCTTAAGCTTTCTTTCAAGAATGCAGGAAAATTGAAAAATTACAGAGATCCCTTCCAGCAGTTTTTATCTCCATTAAGTAATTTTTTAATTATTGTTCTTCTGAAAAGAAAAAACAAATTTCATGAGATATATTTCATAATCAATGGTATTTGCTATCACATTTTTGTCATTTGCTGTTTCTGTTTCTAAAAGACCATAGAATTAAGGTTCTTGACGAGAGGGACAAAATTAAATGAAAATTAATTTGAATTATCATCCATATTCACTGGCACCTGCTGAATGGGTTTTGGGAGTAGTAATATTTCTTCAGCACCAAAACACACAGCTCCATTAAAAAATTAGACAGCTGCTGTCTCTGGAATGTACGTGTGCAACACAAATTAGCCTTTTAATTCTTCTGCAATTTCTAGAGGATGGCATCCTCTACATGGAAGGAGTGGGAATTCCAGAATAAAGGCTGGGCACTCTAGGAGTGCAAAGAGGATTTAAGGAAAACTTCCCATGAGTCCAGAACAAGTGTAAAAACACAGCCCGTGCTTTGGAAATGGCTTCAAATTTCTTCAGGATGTGCTCGAAAACTGTCAGTGGAATTAGTAACCAGTTTGAAAAGGTAAGTGAAATCAGAAAGCAAAAGATACCAACAGCCACTCTGGGCTCTTCTCAGCTCCTGCACCACCTGTGTCATTGGCCTCAGCATCAGTCCTTACCAGTGTTACAGAGTGTGTGGTGTTACCCTTCTGTATTTTCTGGACCTGGGTGTGTTCTCATGCTTTCATGAATATTTCTAGCAAAATTAAAGCAACTATGCTTTCTACATCCCACAGCAAACAATGTGCTAAATGGCATCATTATTAAGACTTTGAGATGTTTAGAAGTGCGGACTTTGGAGACTAATGGGAGCCAAAGAGATAGTGAGGCATCTGCAGTGGAACTCTGAAAGACAGTTCCATATTAAATGATGACTGACAGTCATTTTGGGGTTGAAATCTGTAATGTAACATCAATGGATAACCACTGTATGTGACTATTATTAGATGTATTAATAATTAATTAGATTATTAATTATTAATTAGATGTATTATTAAGACAACTTGATACTGTGTAGTTGCACTGATCTTTTGCTTGTTTCTTGGATCTGCCTATTTCAATGTCCAAATACTATAAGCCTTACTGTGAAAAAAAAATATTCTTGTAAAGTATTCACTTTACAGAACCATGGTAATTTTAGTTCTGGTGAAGAATGATAATACTTGTAAAAAATCACATATAAAGAAAAAGATAATTTTAATTTTGGTTAAAATATCATAGAGTTTAACATGGACTCATCTGCTGGTACACATAGACTCTATGTTAAACATCAACAGTTTTGTGCTTGTATCTTTTTTTTTTTACCTTATGAGGCATTCTCTTGTGACCATAATGTTGTTGTTTTCCCTATCTATCTGTGCCCAAAAATTGTTACTGTGTCTGTAAGACCCTACAGCCAGATACCTTGTGTGCGTGTTTGGGGCTGCTATCATGGGTGTTTTTAAAATTGTCTCTCATCTGGAGCTTCTTTGCTTTGTGTGCTGTTTGGTCTTTGCACAGGCAAAGGTCCTTTTCTTCCCTTTTCAGTTTTCGGGGTTTTTTCCTCACCTCGGAGAGGCTGCAGTAGGGTTTTTGGGGAGGATTTCGCAGGTGCCTGTCCACAGTCACGGCCCTGGCCAGCATCAGCCCAGCGGCCCCGGCGGGGACAGCAATCCCCGAGTGCCGGCCCCGCTGTTCACCTGCCGGGCTCGTCCTGCTGGGCCTCCGTGCCAGCCCGGGATGAGCCGTCTTGTCCCGACAAGCCTGAGGCCATCCCTGACGGGCACGATCCCGGGGAGGGCATTTCCAGCACAATCTTTGTTGGTGTGGCAGATTGTGAGTTTGTGTCATTTCCTTTTTTCTCTTGCCTGTTTTCAATCTGTTACTAAACTGTTATTTTTTCACTTGTATCTGCTCATATCTCATTCATCATTGGTGGGAACAGATTGGTTGGAATCAAGAGGGAGGTTACTCATTTCAGACTGCCCACCTCTTTAAACTGTCTCAATCCAAGAGAGGCATTAAAAATTTTGCAGCGTCAAAAAGGCTTTTCACTTATTTGAAAATTATTAGGTGAAACTAAAAGAGCAGTATGTGGCAACAGGCTATTTGAGACTGTAACATTTGTCTAGGTTTGTAATTTAGGACTGCTTTTTGAACCTGGACTATTCCCATATTTCTCTTTGGTTTTCCAGATTGAAAGCACTTATACTGATCTCACAAGCTTTTTATCAAAGGTCAGGCTCATCACAGTGGGTCAGGCACATGTAACTTTTAGACCGAATCACTTTAGTACTCCCTAAAACATCCTCAAAAGGCTATTGAAACTCTGATGCTGGATGCAGCTGCCCTTCTATTAAGCTGTGACAGTTGTAAATAGATCACACTACCTGAGTCCTAATTTTCTCCACCAGCAGTCCTAAGCATTTACTGTGAGTGCCATAATATATGCAACTGGGATTCCTATTGTAGGTTGCAGGTGCCATGAAGAAAAGTCACCCATCCCAACAGTCCAGGGACAGAAAAGTAACAAGGGACAGAGCAGACCTACAGCCATATTCAAACTTCCTTTGTTTTTTGGTACATGAAATGCAGTGCCACATCAGTTTTGAACTGTATCAACCAATTAATTGTTACCAACCAATTGCTCACAGCAACCTAAAAAATTAGTTAGTACTCAAAGCGAAAGTAGACAGTTTAAACAAGTCAAGAATGTTTATAATGCGTTCTAGTTGCAATTCTATTCCAAGTAAACACTGTTGTGTGGCAGCGAACAACTCAATTTCAGAATGAAATTTTAAATTTCTTAACTAATTCCTCTTAATTCAGTGGGAAAAAATACAAAAAAATCCCCAAACCAACAAGCAAAAAACCCACAAGACCCCAAAAAGCTGAACAACAGCTCTCCCCATCCCAACATTTGGATGGGGTTGGTTAAAATAAAGGTTACTGTAAGATTACTGTAAAACAGATTATATTGGTTTCAACATTGAGGTTTCTTTCNTTGTTTTTACATGGCTGTGTTTTTTTTTTTTTTTTTTTTTTTTTTTTTTTTTTTTTTTTTTTTTTTTTTTTTTTCCCTGATATAAAATGACTGAGTCATTGCTGGAACTTTTAAACTGCAGTGGATTTTTGTTTGCATTTCGCTGCATCTAATGAAAATATGAAAATTGGGCACTCTAGACTTTAAATAATCCTGTGGACTATACAAATACAGAGAGTTTGTTTTCATGACCTTTTATACCATAGACATACAAATTAAAACTGTTTTGTTGTACCTTTGTGAAGGGCAGAACATAGTTCATTACTTAAAGAAAGCAGATCCCTGTTATGAAGCACAGATCAAATACAATGGGGGAAACTGAAGTAAAAAAAAATATATATATTTTAAACCCTGATTCACATATTTTGCTTGATAGACATTTTCATGGTAGTTTCTGTATAATTTCTTTGGCCTGAGTACATGTTTTGTAATGCAGCTCCTAATTTAACACCTAGACCTCACAATGGCAGCAGCTATCCTAAACATGAGGGGAGGGGAAGAAACAGGAGGGAAGAAGAGGAGAGGGGAAACAACCTCTTTTTTGAGACTGGCACAGAGAGGACAAAACTATGTTGAGGTCAGCAGCAGAAGGGCCTAGGTTACTAGAAAGGGTAAAACTTCTGCTGTTTTTCTTCTGGTTCAGAGACTGCAGTTGAATTTGCATTGGCTGAGCAGGGAATGATGCTTAAGAAACCAGCGTACTTCATTATTAACTTAATTCTTCGGGGATTAATTTTACTTTGAGTTCTAAAGTATCTCATGGCAAAATTCCTATCGTTTTGCTTCTGGATTTCCTTAAATACCTATAATTCTCTCACTGTGGTTTCTTGCATTGATTATCCACTTGCATTGCTGCCTGGACCAGGCATTTGCCATGTGATGTCTGGACAAGCTATCATGATGTCTGGACAAGTTACCAGGGTTTCTGCACAAATCAGCTGCGAACCATGGAGTCAAAGGAGCACATACAGATATACAAATGTTGATGTAATTGTATTTATAGCACAGCAGTCACCCTAGTATCTGTACAAAGTCACAGAAGGACAACTGAGAACAGGACAGGGACTCAAAGGACAGGTGCATGTGGGAGTGCATGACACCCTCCCTGTATTGCAGGTCTTTTGTACCTGCAGGCTATTCACTTTCATTCAGGTAGGAGTATAGTTGCCAGTCTTTTACCACTAATTTGTATGTATAACGAAACTCATGTTAATAACAAATAAAGCACTTTCACTAACAGTAAACTAAACCCAAAAGTTCATGCATCTTTCCCAATTCTTCAACATTTGTAAATGTACAGACATGGGTGCATACTAAATATTTGTTTGCATTTATCAGCTACAAATGAATAACAACATCAGAGTCCTAGCTTCAGTACTTCATTCATAGGGTATGAATGAAGCAAGGAAACCAGCAAAATGCATGATTTTCTCCACTGCCATATCCATCTTTTCTGTCTCTATCTCCCTAAATGTACATTTAACAATTACACTCTAGAAAAGCATCTAAATTCAAATACATGTGCCTGCAAACATACTTGTCTTAATCATTGCAGAACAAAATTATTCAAAAAGGTTTTTGTATGCATACATGCATACTTTTATTGATAAGGAAATTTGTTGGGGTTTTTTTATTCCGTATATTATTTTGTATTTTTTTTATTTCATAATTTTTCTAATTAAACTGGTAATTTTAGCAAAATTACCAGAGTTGTACTTTCAATAAAATTTTAAATATTACTGTGGCACAGGTAGCTGAAAAACAAAACAACTTAAAAGCAATATAAATAAAAGTAATGAGTAACTTTTTAGATGCATTTCCCATGAAAATGGTAAAATGGGATACGAAACATTTATAGATGTAACAGAAAATAAAACCTCATCATTTTTTTTGATTCAGTTCTACAAGAATTCCCTGATGTATTGCCAAGTGGCCACTGAATTCAATAATGTAGACAGATTAGTAGAGGACTCCTGTTTCCAGGGATCTATCTGGTACTGTGGCAATTGCAGCTCATCAGATTACTACCGTGTCCCAGCTATGTAAATGCATCAACGCTGCGAGAGAAGCCTGCCCTGGACCACTCCAGTCACAATGTCAGGCCAACTTCTGGAAGCATATGTGTAAATTTATTTTCAATGGTCATTATTTATAATTAATTCATGAACAGTCATATCATGTTTAAATTTTACACTACCTTCTGCGGTCATGTCTAATGAAGTGGCTCTGACAAATTCACAGACTGCAAAAAGACCTACATAATATTTTAAGGAAAGCCACGATACGAACATTTGCTTAAAAAAAAATAAAAAATCACTTGTACCAACACCCAGCTGGAGAAGGGGAGGAGGAAGTGGGAAGGCCGGTGTGGGTCTGTGTTTGGGTGTGTGCGTTCTTCCTGCCGCAAGCATCAACAGCTACATCTAGTGGTTTTAGGCAGTATGGACAATTTACCTACAGCCAAGCCGCGTCCTAGGGAAGCATTTTGTATTCTGCATTAAAGACAAAAGTTTAATTCTTGTCCAGTGTGGAGCTTTGCAGAAGCACTGATGTTTCATAGAAAGTACTTTTTTTCCCGGGTTCATTTTTTGCTAACAAATCGATGGAGAATGGGAGTTCTTTATCTTTGCAAGTTTTCAGTTGTATATTTGTAAGAGTATATATTTGTGTATATTTGTAAGAATATACTATATTTGTGTACTTTCCTTAATAGTAGGATAAATATGAATATAGATAAAATTATGAATTACAAATCCTAAGATTTAAATTTTGTGGAGTGGAATTAAACAAGCTCAGGTAATCTGCCACAGGTTCTTATCAGAGCATGATAAACACTTAACTGTCACATTGTTTCTAGACATAGGTGGACCATGAATTAACAAAACCTTCAGGTTTCCAAAATATCAAGTATCCTGTTTTTCAGATACTCCAGAAGCATTTGCCTCAATCATTTAGAGCCAAACATCCTACATTTCAAACAATTCCACATAATGGTAATTTCAGATTATGCAAAAAAAAAAAAATCCACACCCAAACCTCCAGTCTTTTTTTAAGAACTGGACTGTGTTAGCAGGAATAATTAGCAATGTGTGGTATTTATTGATATTGAGTTATTATTTGAAATAAGCAAGTATTAGAAAGCAATATTACCAATTTAGAAGTCGAAAGCATTCATTTGCCAATAAACTCATACTAAATGAAATATTCATTGCAAAGAAATATATATTAAAAAACTCCTAATCATCCCCATAATTAAATATATATGACTCCACAAAGAGTGAAGATCTTCGCTGTAAAATGGCAGAAATAGCAGAAGAGCCTTTACAATTCAACTGGACTTCTTGAAGCCTGACATAACCTCCCAAGAAACTTCTAAGATATTTATTAGTGGTTTAGCAGCCAAGTTCTAGCATAGGTTATAATATGGCAAGAAGTGGTTGTGGAAGAAGAAGAAAGTGTTGAAACTTAAAATGGATAAAACTGAGCAATAAGAAATTATTTTTTTTCCTTCATATATTAAATTACATTCATCAACTATTTTGAAAAATCAACCTGCAATTTTTTTATGGTGACCAACAACCACTTTATGCAGCTAAGAAGGAAGGACTAAGAGGAGTTTGAAAGAGGCAGAATAAATTTAATTGCCAAGGTAAATTATTATTGCCAGTCACAAAGGCATGTTATGCAATACTTACTAACTGCAACTGCTCAGAAAACCTCTATTAGTATCACAGTGAACAACAAAGCTCCAGACAGCATAATCAAGGAACATACAAGATCTATTTTCTGCCTTTTTTTATTCAGGCAATGCTAGAAATATCATGATTCATTGATTAGTGAAGAATAGCATAGAAAACTATAATAAATATGGTAATGGGCACCTTGCCACCTACTCTTGTAAATCTGAATTCCTTAGAAGCTGTGTTTAGCTTTTCTATATTTGGTATTTAGCTTTTCTATATTTCTATATATCCCACTGAATGAAGGAGGCACTTGAATAGATTGCAAAACAAGGCATTAAAAATTTAATTTTTTAAAATCAAAAAAATTTAAAAGCCCAGATTTTAAAATAACTTTTTGTCAACATTATTCCAATGATTTGAAACAAAAGGGGCATACAATAAAAGAACATAGCAATTGATAGAATTTGGCACAGGCCACCTCTGGAATGGAGATGGAAAACCAGCCTAATTTCCTGAAAAAAATTATGTCATTTTATCTTTACCCTAGATAAACACACAGGTCTGTTTAGCTGCATCTCCTTGCCACAGCACCTTCTGTAGTGGTGTCTATTAGAAGTTCACCCTTCTTTGCCCAAATGTGCTAAACAAGAGAGATATACTGCAGAATAGATGAGTACAGGGTTTGTTTTAAGCACTCATACACATTTGCTACAGTTTTAGAGAGGTCTGGTGGTGCGTTGGGTTTGGAGGTTTTTTCATATTCTACAACTGTCTGAGTCAATGCTTAGAGAAACTTCTCTTTGCCTCTCCCCTTGAGAATACATCTGCTTGTTCTTTTTTTCTATTTTTTCTTTCTGAAACAAGTGTGAAAAAACGGTCACTGGAGCAGGGGGAAATAGAAAACCCCATTTTCCATAATATGCTGCACTACTTTATGTCTCTTTATTGTGACATTTCGGAAACAGTGTCATATAAGACTGCAACTGTTTGAGACTGAATTTGTTGAAATCTCTTGTCCCTGTTCTCCACAGTCACAAGGTGGCACCAGAGCTCAAATATTTTTGGAAATGCCATTTGGAAACTCCTAAACTTTCCCTACCCTCCTGTGAATCCATTATTTGTTTTGTGAGGGCAAAGCCAAAAGGGTCAGAAAAGGATTCACAATGAAAGAGAACCTGAAAAAACTGTCCAATGAGTGCAGCAGATGGTTGATCATAAAGTAAAAATAAGTTAAATGTCACAAATGTAGCATTTCCAGGGTATTTTATTAGACAGCTGTGAAAGAATTAATGTTATATGAAGGAATGGTCTGATATATTTCTAAAATATTTCAAAGTTACCAGCCTTTAAGAAATCTTTTCCTGGTGAAGATGCCTGGTGACTCTTTGGTTTACATGTTTGTGTTAAAGCTGTGCCCTCTCAGTAGTGTTCTGCTGATAGAATACAAGTGCACAATGATTAAAAAAATAATATTTCAATCGTCTTGTTGCCTTTCTTGTGACCCTTTTGTCTTCTCCCCTCCCAGCAATTTACAACAAAGCAAGGAAGTCCTTCTCATGAATTTCACTGTGGCCTTTAACATATTTACTGACATTCTCGGGACATGTCCTTTGATTTCACCAATCACCTCCCCTCCATCACTTTTAAATGGCTGGATGACCATTCCCCATCGAGTGGATCACCATTCCTCACACGTTTGAATGCAATTTAAATTCTAATACGTGACTTTCCAATGAAACAATACCTTACTGTCTTTGAAACGTGACAGGCTACATTCTTTCTATTCTATGTTCACACCTGATTAAAGGCTTCTTTATTTTTGTAGGGTGTTATGAAATACCTGCCCCATCTCAGAAGAGGGATTATGAAATTCATAAATCTGTGTTTCACTAAAAGAGTGGTGAAAATTCCAGCACTATGCCCCAGCAAGCCTTCCTCAGGACTGTCTGAATAAGCACCAAGTTCTTTGCAGTACAACATTCTCACAGTTGACTTTTTGATTTTGAGATAAGTTTAGAAAAATGTCTTTTTAATTTTGCCTTTCTTATTTTTCCTTATACTGGTGCTTAACATCTAATACTGATTGGGAAAATAGCTGTGGAAAAATGGTTCATGTACTTCCTTCATACAAATCTGTGGACTCTTCCCATGCTTGAAGCTCAATTTCTCAGAGACAAGCATGCTACTGAATGGAGTCCTTAGAGATTTATTAAAACTCATTTGCAGTGATTTTATGGGACATTTTCTCCTTTGATGCAAACAAACAATCTTTGATTACTGGTCTTCCGTGGTAATCCATTTTATATGAATGACAATATGACTAGAGCTAGTATATATAGACTTTCACTTACATTCCACTGCTGATACTCTTATTAATTTGCATTGAAAACTAAGATTATTTGTACTGGTCCATTTCATTCTCTCTCTCCCCTTTACTGTGAAGCATAGCTCTTTAAGACAATGACTGACCTTCTTAATGCCAGGAAATTACCTTCTCATTTATGCTAGCATGCCTAAAAATCTTTGTTTGTTTTATTTTGCTTTTTGTTTAGAAACATCTGTCACTTCTACTCAGACCATCATGGGGCTTTCTGGCAGTGAAATAGATGGTGCTGTTTCACAAGCATTAACCTCAGTCCTATTTTTTGCAGTATGAAATTTTCCACACTATAATAATGGGCTGCATGTTTCCATGGCAATAAATGGATCATAACATTTAAAACAATTGTGAAATAGTCATATGAAAGAGCCATACAAACAGAATTAAAAAAAACCAAACAAACAAAAAAAAACCCTTCTGTTTTTTTGAATGTTTAAAGTAGTTCCTTAACTGTACAGGAACTTGTGCCTCTCAGACAGAAGTGAATGCCTAGGGGGATTGAGCTGGCTTGCAGTAAGTGTGACTTCTTGATACAGCACTATACAAACCAAACCTTCCTCTTCAAAACAATCAGTATTTGTATTTTAGAAGTAGACAAAAATAGAATGCAGTTAAAATGCAACTACTCTTGCCTCTAGCTAAGCTGCATACATACGATACTTAAAAAATAGTGAGATGTCTTAAAACTAGAAGTGCTTTGAATGCAGCAATGCACAGTAAACATTTCCTCTGTTATATGGTCCTGCAAATCCCCTGTAATCAGATAATTGTTTTCATATTAATAACATCTTTAATTTTATTTTCTCCTTTAATCTGAATAAATATTTTAAGTGCTCCCTCATTCCCATTTTGAAGTTGAATAGTTTGGCAGAACTCTCACAAAGGAGACATTCCTGCTGAAACCCTCTTGCACGCTGCCAAAAAGAAATCTTACGCAGATCAGAGCTATACTTGATATTACTACATTATTTTTTGATTAAGCTATTTACTGATTTTTCCCTCACATACTGTACTCACACAACTTGAAATTAAATGCAGAATAGCAACAAAGGATATACAAAATTACACATGGCTAAATTTTATTTTTAAAAGTTTATTTGCTTAGCATAAAAAACCCCTACCATTTTCATAATTAATCATGTAAATAGAAACTTGGGAGCATTCTTTCACTTTGGGTAAATAATGACAACCAGAAATATTGATGCTATTCAGAGTAAGGATATTGAAAAAAATGCATTCTGGGTTACAGGTTTTAAACACAATACATATACATATACATAAATGCCATTCCACAGAAACCTCTGTGTGTAAAGCCTGTGTTTTACATAGACATGCAAATATAAAGATTTTCAGCAACTGGGCTTGAGCAGATTTCAGGAGCACTGGAAACTTAGTTATCACTTCCACATAAAGCCACCAGGATGGTTTCATAATCCCCTTTGAGTTCATCCTGTAAATTTAAGCATGAAAACCCACAATTGTTAGAATAATAGTCGCAAGTAAAATAAATTTCAATTAATATTCAATATATATTGATCAAATATTAGTGATCCATCTATATAAATTAATCACTTGATAAGACACCAGTTAGCCACAGATGCAGCTGGAACCAAGCACTCTCACTTGAAGTTATTTGTATGATCTACAAATAAAGGCACGCATTTCTACAGCGGAACACAGGTAGACAAGGCCAATGAAAATTCTGGGAGGTCTAGTGGCATAAGTGAAGGAGAGAAGCACAGAAGATTTTTATCTACCCAGGAGCTTGGGCTTTTACTCTAAATAAAGTGAAACTTTCTTTCTTGATCAGTGGTGTCCAATGCTCACTAATATTACAACACTTTGTGTATATACATTGTGTCCAGAAGCATCTCAAACAAAGGCTAACAGTACACTGACACTCTACTCACCATGGGATTGCCTATTCAGCTTGGTAAAAATGGATAATATGCATTAAGTATGCAGTGCAATTATTGCATGTATTTCTTGTTTTTTCTAATTTGAATCTAGTTTTCAGAGATACATGAATTGTTTAGCATAGCCAAGCTATGCCTCAAGACATTTGGATGGAATCACCACTTTGGAACATGATGAGGTGGTGTAATTACATACCGAATTACAGGTCATACACATGCTTAAGGGAAGATCAAAGTGACTTTTGGCACCTAACTGAAAAAGTAGCAGACATCAATAAAAATCCAAAAGGCATTTTCATATACGTAGGGAGTATGCTTCTACTCCAGTCAAGACTTCTTTTTTTTTCAGTAATGCTTACTACTGTCCACAAAGGTGCTTTGCCAGTTTATTCACCACTTGAATTTTCTGGAAAGTACATTAGGTGGTCAGTCTCTTTTAACAAAATATTTTTGTTAGTTTAAATCATTTACTTAGGTCATAGGAGAAACAGGCTAAATAAATGTTAATAAAATTAAAAATTGATTTACTGGAGTACCCCAAAGGTTAAAAGCCAATATCCAGTTGTGTCAAATACTTTCCTTAGAGTTGTCCTGGCAATCATCTCCACTCTCCTGTCAAGGTACTGCTTAAGAATTTGGGGATATTGTACTCTTCATTCAGCTCTTGGATTCTGCTGTAAGATGACACCTTGACACATGTATCACTACTATTTCTATAGTTCTTTTGACAAAACTCGGACCTGGAAAAGGACTCAGTTTTCCCAGCCTGTTGGCTGTTGGAAAGCCAAGGTACTCATCTACAATGAGCTATGCAGGATGAACTGGTGACTGAGGAGAAGAAAACCAACAGATCTTTACTGGACTTCAGAAATCATCTGGTTGTTTTGTGTTTCATGGGTCATGTGGGAGAAAACCTACCATAATGGCTTGGCGGAGAGAGATGCCATACAGACTCTTGTAATAGCCTTTGATCTCATTCATATCCACTTCATGGCGTGAAACCATGATTCTGATGAGGTCTTTGTGCCGGGTCCCAGCACCCTATTAAAAGAAACAAAGGAAAAAAAGGGGAGAAAAAAGAGGGAAAAGAATTACGTTACTTTCGTCACTGAAATACTTTTAATCAACTTCTGTCTGTTAATCCACCAGACTTCTTAGAGATGAACATACCCCTTTCCTTTCCCTTTAGTATCCCTCATAGCAAGAAGGTCTCATATCTGCCTTATGTGTCCTATGAACACAATTCACTTCTGATAGGCTACTTCCACCAAGTTGTTCTGGGGGTATTTTAAATATGTTCAAACATTTATTTTAGCTGTTTCCTGAAAACAGACATCTTCTTCACTGTGCTTGCTAGACATTAGGGACACCCTAGACTTTAGTGGTTTTTCATTACATTTTTAACAGTGCAATGATCTGCATTTTCATAATGTTTCACTCAATTTTTCACATACTGCTCCTAACCAAGTCAGAGGAATTATGACAGTACCTACATACTAGACTGTTTCATGATCTCTAGCTGTCTCACTAACTGTCAGAAGGATCATGGATATCACATTATAGATTAGGCTTCCACAAGGTTCCTGCCAAGATCTATAATTGCTCTCCTTTTTCCTTACTACTATAGTTGTTGTTTCAGAAGAAGGGCTCCAGTCTCCTTCCCGTCACTGTCACAGTAAAAGATATGTGTGGATGGACAGATGCCCTCCTGAACACACTATAGCAAACAGACAATTCCTCCAACAGAAAGTATAAGGTTTCAAAGGAAGGATTAGAAGATAAATACTCTGAATTTCCCTCTGCAGTCTTTATCTATCACACAAAGGGCCTAGGGACCTCTTGCTAACATGTTATTTTTCAGCTTATAAAGCACCTCATGTTTTCAAAGAGGAGGTCTTTATTTAGATTACCTTCATCGCCAAATGGAGTTTTTCTGCAAAGAAAGCTGGCTTGCTTGTGGCACACTTCACTGTAACAAAGCAGTGAGACAAGGTCACTTCTGGTATACATTTAATAAAAGTCTACCAATAAAACACTTTCAATAGCTGTTGATTTTTCCTACCTGAATAGCTCATTTATGTACTTTGCTACTTTTCTTCATAATTTATGAAGACAAGAAGATCCTTTCCTCCATTTATTCAGAAAGCAATTAAGTCAGGGGAGAATAATTACTATAAAAACAACACATTTCTCCCTAGTTTACTGCCACAAAATTAAGGAGGGGGTTGCAGATCCCAAGAAGAAAAATGGGAAAGCATTTATGCCTTCTATAGCAGAGCTGGAGGTTATAATCTGATATTTTGTAAACAAAGTTATAGTTCAATTTTGATATTAAGAGGAATCTGATGGAAATTAGTCTTTTATTCAAAGTATGTTTTTCTGTAATATAAAAGCTAAAATCGAGATAGGTGCCTGACTCCCAGTTACATCCCTGATCCAGTGGATGTAGGGAGGGAGTCCCTTCCTTAACTTTTTGTTGATGAACAACAGTCACTAACTTTATATGAATATTTAAAATGTCAATTTTCTTGAACAAAACCAATGAAGGAATTTTTCTATATTTTTAATAATCAATACTTAAAGTATTCTTGCAACATGAAACTTGGAGAAGAGTGGCTTTGGTTGAAGACTGGTTTAAAACTATTAGATTTTTGATACAAATTATACTTGTTCTGACAGCTTTTTTTGGTATATTGATTTCTTGTAAAGGTCTTACTATGTTGCAAACCCATCTGTTCTCCTTAAAAGACCTTTCCAAATATCAGGAGAGGTATTTCTACTCATTCATCAACTTCAGCTGATTTTAGGTCAATTAAATCACTATGAATAAATTAGACTTTCCAAGGTATTTTTTCGCAAGCCTCTCAGTGAAGCAGGATAAGTACAGAACAGTTTCTGATCAGACCAATTATGGCAGAAATAAAAGTTTAAGTTTAGTCAGAACATACAGTAGGTTTCAACCTGCAGAACCACTTACCAAGGGCAGTGAGGCAATTCTCAATATCACCTTTCAGCTCCAAATCCAGTACCTTGTTCATGTCATGCTTGCTGTATTTGGTGTATTTCTGAAAGACTAAATAATGGAAAAAAAAAAAAAAAAAACACTGTTCTCCCCACAGTCTGTCCTATAATGTCCTCTGCAGCAGAGGACAGTTTGTGGGTCATTTTTCTCACTTTCTTCAGACAGCACAGTGTAAAGAGCAGTGTTACTGCATGGACTGATGGAATCAGCATATGGAATGGGACTTTGGTAGGATGGAAGGGTTCATTTCCCATTGGCTGGGGCAGAGGTGGTCAATTGACAAAACCAGAGCTTGTGATACTGTGTGATAGCCCCTTGTCTAACGCAAACTGGCTAAGAAGGAAGACCATTTTGGGGAGCTCTCATCACTTGGCATTGTGATCATGACCCAGCTGAGACTTTAGTTTTGTTAACAGCCTAAATAATATTGCTCATCTCAACTACTGAAAGAACAGCTAGGCTGCCAACCACATCCTTAGTCAGCAAGCATACTTCCAGTTAAAGTCATGTTTTGATAATCTGCATCTTCTCTGAATTCATGATCGGGAGATGTTCAAAAATCATCCCAGAGAAGCATGAAGGTTTGTTCAACTTACCCCTTCGAAGATGTGGGTAGCTTCTTTTAGTGAGAATATTTACAAACACACCAGTGTCTGTTCCTTTCCTTTTCTCTCCTGCTTCATACAAGGCCTGTCATAAAGAAAAGAAGGTGGCATTCAGATCAATATTGGAATAGTAAAACTCAAGCAGGAATACTGTATTTTGAGGGGCATTGCTTATTAGTAATGAAAACTATCCCTTGACACAATCCAGATCAAAACTGTGCCCTACCTCAGACTAACCCCGGCTCTGTCGAATAATATTTTATACTTCACTTATGTTGTAATAGTACCTAGAGAACACTGTGCAGCTAGAAAACATATTTTCGTCATCTAGCTTTTCTGGGTATACTACGTTCTTGAATTAAGATTTTTGTCATTTGTCGTGATAGCAGTCTTCATGGAAGCTCAGAACTGGTAAGATTTCATAAGACTGACTAAATTATTTTTGCAACTAACTGGTACAATATTCTGGAGAAACCTATGTACTAAGTACTTCCTCATCTTTCCAGGAGTGACTTTTACTTCCAGGAAAGTAAAAACCAAACCAGTCTCCTCTATTTTTCTCACCTCCTCAAACCTCTCTAAGAGTAATAATAAAAGACCCTAACAGAGCATGAAGATTTAACAGTACTGAACTCTTGAACTTAGAAAAAGTATTAATTTAGTTTCATGTGATGACAGAACTAAACTCCTTATGTAAGAGGTATTAAAGCAGTATTTCTCAATGCTTTTTCTTGGCTAGTTTTTTTTTAACAAAAATCAGTTTGAAGTTGTCTAAACTTAAATTGTAACTGTGATGTAACATTTTATAGTTGAAAACTCAGCAATGACTGTTAAATTTTATCAAGATTTTAGCAAAGACAGTCCCACTAATATTTGAAGAATTAAGAAAAAGATCAGATGTTTATTTCAGAATTATTGAGAAAATAACTGTGAGGTTTACCAATAATCTTGAAAGGTTTGTCACTAAAAAGCAATATTTATATCTAACATACAGCAGAGTTCACAACTGGTCAGTGTGTGGTAGCTAGTTCTGCACATAGATGAGCACACCCTTAATTCAAGAACTGTTTTATAAACAGAAGCAAGATGGAGTCTGATTCCTCACTTGTTGACTTGTATTTCAAGTTTCTACAGGCTTTTCATGAAGCAGATGAGGTGTTGCAGAAATGTTTCCAAATAAATAGAATTCTAGATATTAGGGTGAAGATCTAATTTCCTTCATATAATTAACTTGCATGAACTTTGTAAAGTACTGTCTCCTCAGAAATAATTACTGCATGACATTGAAATCTCTGTTAGGTCTGCAATGCATAGGATCCAGAGAGCCAGTGGAATCTCAAGTAAGTCAGGAGAAGTTCTGCAAAGTGCCAAGTATGATCTTACCCTGGCATCATTGTCAGCAAGTTCATCATTCACATGAGGATTTTCACATCGATCACCCTACATAAAGAAATAAATAAAATTTCACTGGTACTCACAATCATTCAGTTCACTAAAGCTCAACATTTGAGAGTTCTGCAGCACCACTCTCATACATAAACCAGAACACAACTGGAAATAGGTGCAATTATGTCAATCACCCTGTGAATAAAACTGTTGTATTTGTAATCAGAGAACATACTTCTACAACCATCAGCAACTTATTTCTTAATTCCTGCCTAAAAAGCCACAGGAACTATTTGTTTCTTGACATGAAACTACAGGCTTCAAACCTGTGACCTGCTCCCTGATGATAATTCAACTCCTTTCAAGTTGATTTGAAAGTTAAAACTGAAATCCGAACCATGAAAATGGATAGATCAAAAACTATCCCATATGCAAGTACAAGGTTCATAAACATATACTCAAAAATCAAATATTTATTAATTTTAAAAATGAATTTTTATCGGGAAGGTTCAGTGTTTGAACTCATCTACTTTTGAATGTTAATTTACAGAACACTTTTTAACTCTTGTTAACTCCCTGCCCTTGTCCCATTATCGAACTACTAGAAACTACATTATAAGGAAAAAAAGTTGTCTCTAATTTTAAATATTTCTTCTTTTTCTAGTCAATTGACATGATATTATGTTTGTTACTTTTTCTAGTGCTTAAAGATAGCACAAAAAATATAAAAGCATAAATGAGAAAAAAGAAATACTGTTTTATGGAAAAGTTTTATAAAAAGACATTTGAGATAAAATCTCATTACAGTTTGTCTAAGAACAGTTTCTAATGGTCTGGGATATATAAGTTAAAAAAGCAGTGCAAAGAAATAAATATTGCAAAGATCTTTATTTATTGCATGTGTCTCTAAAATAGTCTTGAGAACATTGATTTTTGATTATAGATATTGTAACTCAAAATACTTAAGCATAGCATACCTTGGCTAGAGCAACCAAAGCCTTTTGAAAGTCTCCAGATGTGTCAGAGATGATGTCTTGTGTCAGATCTCTCTTCAGCACTGCAATCAAATAGTTTATTTTGAAGTTATCAACTCAGTTGACTACATAATCTTCAAAGATCAAACCACTCTATGATCTTTTTCAGTATTTTCTTAATTTCCCACTTAAATATGCCCACTAGAAATGTGGTTTTCTTACTTTCTCTCATTTGGTTACATGTAAAGGAGTTTATTTGTAACATATCCTTTAAATCCTGAGATGTGCTGTGAAATTGGAGGTTAAATCTAAAAAATGGTGAAAAATGTCTGTCTCTAAGGTTTTGTGGGTAGCAATGTCTCTTGTTTCTCTTTGTAAAATACACAAACCTTTTTCTGAGCCTTTTTCTTTTTCATTTTTACTTCTCACTGTTCTTATCGGTATTGAACTCAAACACAAAACTCTCCCAAAAAACCAAGCTTTTAATATAGGCATCTAAGAAGAAATGTCTTGGTAAAAATTACTTCAACATCTCAGAAAACAGGATTTGATTAGACAACACACTAAACTTGATATATAAGAGAGACACCACATTATGTTGTAGTAATTTCAAGTATTTTCCCCCTATAGTCCACTGGTTGCTCCTACTGCTAGCATGTCTGTGTTGCTAACTCAGTAAGAATTTTTTTTTCCCAAGCCTATGCTTTTAATCTTAAAATGTCAGCCAACGTTTAGTTACAGGGGAAGAAAAGTAGCTTGGCTTTGCATGCATCCACGAAGATATCGAAATATCTGACTTATTCCATGAGACCCCCACAATTCCAGCAGTGATGATGCATATTTTCCTTCACTATTGGGATCTACATAGGTCAGCAAAAGTCATCATGACATCCCTCCCCAGTAACACCCTGTCAAATTTTTGTAAAGCTTCATTTGCTTCCTATATTGTTCTCAGTTCCTTATACCAAGTGAGGCTGTGACTCTAATGTGTCTGCTATAGGATTATACAATAGTATATCTTCTTTCTTGCTTCTAAATACTTATTTCTTGCTCTGAATTACCTTCCTTGTAGTATTTGTCGGCTTCTCTGATCTCTCGGTTGTTTCTGGAGGCCAGAATCTCAATTAAGGTATCTTCATCAGTTCCAAGCCCCTAACAAAAGCAATTGTAGTTTCAGAAACATTATTCAATAGAACAAACTTAAAATTCTTATCAGAAATAAGATGAAAATCATTGGCTTGGCTGTGAAGGCACCACATGGAATGAGAAATAAAAATTACAAATATTGTGTTTCCATATAATGTAATTTTGGCTCTTTTGGAATTAAATTCTTATCACATTCAATATACTGGTGCCCAAAAGAAGTTCTAAAGGGATCAAACAGTGCACATAAAAAATAAGAATGTAAAATCTGTGAAAAAAAAAATTAAATTTTCCTTTTTTTCTTTCTCCTATGTAAACATGAATGTAAATGCTATGGCTCTCATTAGCAACCAGTTGTCAGAAGGCAGAAAGAGTTCATTCCCACAAAAGGATGTCGTCCAGCTCTGAAATTCAGCAAGGATTACTGGGATTGCTCATTCTCATAAATTGAGTTACCAATACAGATTTACTGAACAAAATGAAGCTAAAATAAAGATAATACACAAGCCTTGATATCTACGTCTAGTGTTATTTATAATATTTATATTTATAGATAAATACAAATGCTAGGAAAGTTTTTCTCCGAAGATTTTGCCTTACCTTCATAGAGGCTCTTAATTCTTCAGCATCAAATTGAGCTGGAGTTTTGAGCAAAGCCACAACAACATCTTCTAGATGGCTTTTCAGGGCTTTTTTCAAAGCCTCTTCTAGACTCTGTTTCAGGAAGAGTAAGAAACATTAACACTGAGTTAATGAATGGTAAAAGTGTAGCTGCTGTTTAGCAGCAGTCCAAAAATTAGTCTGATCAATCTTAGTCTACATCATTCTTATATCTATAAGAATGAATTATGAAACCCTACTTCAAGTTTCAATTTTTTTTTACATTTGACACTTTATGTTAAGTAAAGTGTCAGGGAAGGTTTTTCAGTAAGTATTCTGGAGTGCTGTCACACATTGCAGTTCAGCTATATGGAAACATTTACAGCATCAGATGAAGACTCAAAATAGGTTGCTCATTCTTTGAGAGAAGATAATGCTATATTACTCTTAAAATTATGACCGAGTTGCTTATTTGTATAACATTTGTACTCATTGTTTATTGCATGAAATTTGAAATAAACATATGTAGTATAGCCCTAAAAAAAGCACAAGTTCTAAAGATAAAGGCTATATTCTAATTTAACCTAAATTTAAGTGGGGTGAAAAAAACCCTAAAAATCTGATTTGTTCTGCCTATCTAAAAATGTCCTAAAAAACACTAGAAGCCCCTCTCTATATCAGTGTTGATATACTTGGGAAACAGTGTTAGGTCCTACAACTCTCCTATTCTTTTCAGTATTCTACCTTTGCTCATATATACCATTTGAGCCAGGAGAAACATTGATATGCTGGGTGAAAATTAAACTTGCTTTGAATATACTTTACCTTCCCTTTAGCCTGCTGATAGGCAGCTTTGATCTGCTGTCGCTGAGCATTTGTTCTCTTAGTCAAGATGTCAATGATAGTGGCTTCATCCACACCTGTGAATCACCAAACAAAATTCCAATATATTCAGAATATAGCCAGTTGATTCATCCATTCATTTAGCCAGTTAATTTTTTAAAATTATTATCTGCTTTATGTCATAATTTGATTTCTTGACAAACTCAAATATAATGAAAGGAAAAACTGTAATCATCTACAGACTCACAAGATTAGTGATGTAGCTAAGAAACCAACTAAATAGATCCATCCAGGACACAGAAATTTTATACAGAAAGTCTTAAAGTGTTCTCAGTGTAGGTCTTCCACTAAACTGAAAAAAACCTAAAAACCCCAAACAAACAGAAACCTACACTAAAAGACAAACTAGATTGCATACTCCTTTAATCTCAGTAAGTCAAACTGAAAAGTCTTCTGAAGTACAAAGTGCAAAATGTGAATTTCATTAAAAAAGAGGAATGTAAAAGAAGCATACAATACATTATTGAGGCATCTCTCCTGCTTGCCACTGCCTCTTGCTCTGATATTTTATTCAGAGCTATTCTCAAAATTTTCTAAGGAAGAATCCTAATATAGTAAGTTAAATGCTTACTTCTCTTACCCTTTACAGTAATAGCTCTGTCCAAAGCAACAACATCAGCTGATGGATCAAAATTTGGGTATGTCTGTACTCCATGGCTACCTTTTGAACTCTTCTGCGAGGGAAAATAAAAAGTAAAATTTTAAATAAATAAATACATTGCTCATACCAAAGAATATTTTTCTACACAAGCAGATTTGAATGCCCAAATTTACTATGCATTTGAAATTGCCTTTTATCATCAAGGAACATACAGTCTTGTAGCTACAGGTAATTGAACAGGTTCAATAATGGATATGCTTTGGATCTATTCCTTTCACAGCTCTCATATTAAACAAAAAAGTACTTTGTAAATTGTAATTGAACACCTATTTCTTAGTGTAAGTTGGAATGCATAAGAAAATAATCAACTGTCATAATTAGGAAATTATGCTCAAATTTTATAGGCTCTAAACCCACAATTAAATCTTACAGTGAAGTGCTACTTTACTTCCAGTAAAGTGCTAATTTCTTCACTCATCTTAGCAAACTGACTGTGTATCACATTATGGGTGTCCTCAGCTGATTCATATCTAAGCTTTCAAACACTTCTTGCATTCAACATCCTGGGAAAGTGTTCAAGCCTAACCCTACAAGGAAGTGGAGACCTCCTGCCCAGCTTCTCTGAAACTTTAGGCATAGGCCACAGTCTTTGCAAAGTATTATCCACTAGCTGTTTTTTTGGTGAATCTACTCCTATGGGCACTCCGTAGTCAATGTCTGAAGATCTCTGGGAACTGTACAACAGATGATTTGTCTTGCCCTATGTCAGAAGCATGACACATCAAGTTATGGGTAGGACCTAACAGCACTAAATAAGTCATTCAGCACTCAACTCAACAGCACTAAATAACAGATTCTAGTCTACTGCTATTAGGGAACTATAAAATGCTCAAAGATTCTTGGATGAAAGATTTATAGAAATTTCCCAATGTTGTGATATATGGTTAGATTTCTTATTAGAAGACATCAGTAATTTAGTTAGATGACCCAGAATCACCTATAGTCTTTCTTGTTTCTAAAACTAGTATTTTAATTTTTTAATCCTTTGCCATTAAAATAAAATATCCCAAGAGAAGGGGCAAGGTGTTATGAATACATGTTTTACATACAACAATTTGTACTGAATTTTGTACACTTTTGGCACCTGATAATTAAATGTTCATCTCCCTACACACCTGTCTCAATAGGAGTTGTAAAAGAGCAGACAGACTGCATACTTAGATCAGTCTCTTACATACTTTTCAAGTGGTCATTGTGTCTTGTCTGCTAAGCCAACAAAGGATCAGGGCTTTCTCACTCCTGTTTCTCAATCCTGCAGGCTAACCTTTGTATACTGGTTTCCATGCCAAACTTATGTACAAGCAATACAGAAATCTCTGTAACCACCATAGCCAAGAATATCTCAGGACCCTGGGAATGGAAGGGGAATAGGATGGTGGAGCCAAAGGTTTGTGCCCACAGTGTTGTGGAGTCAAAATTACAAAATCTACAGGGGCCTAGAGCAGAAAACTTTCGTTTAATGAAATTTTCCCTATATAATTTTGTTTTCAAATATAAGTTTTTTAGGGAACTTGTGTGATTTCACGGTGTACTGCTTTACCTCTGCTTTCATTTCAGTATCTTCAGCTCATTTCACAAAGATTCTCCATATCATCCTAGCACAGTAACTCTTGACTCCTCACATCCCTCCCTTCTAATGTTTAACAGTACTCATTGTCTGAGTCTTTTTATTACATGATGTGGCTTGTTCTGCCATGACTGTGACATGATATGAAAGCTAGGATATATAGTAGTGACTCCATTTCCTCCTTTACGTTCCTGGATTCCTGCTCATACCTCAGCCAACAGGTCCCTGGTTTCTTCACATACATTACCTGAACATGTCCATACATGTCCTCACAACTCAGCATCAGATTGCCACATTAAAGAAGCTGATCTGGGTGAATCAGTGATTGGCCACTGGGAATTACATTTTAATCACACTAACTAGTTCTGCCTAGGAATTGATAACTAGACTGATAGGTGTAAAGAGGAGCAATTTTTAATCTTGTAGCAAACTTCCTAGGTTAGATGGTTACATTAGATTATAGACTGCAATGAAATTGGGTTCCAGTTCTAATCTGCTGGAGTTTGTGCCCTTGTTTTTCTTCCATTTGCATTTATGAAAGATGTTTAAATGCTTTTAAACCACTTGTAAGAGCACAGAAAAAGAAGGATGATGTTTTCAAAAATTGATAATACTTACAATACATTCCTGCTCCTGGTTGTCCATGAACCATGCCTGCTTCAGAAATTCTGATACCATAGCCATGTTGACAGAGTTTCTGGGAAGAGCTGCATCAAATTACAAACCATTTTTCATCATTTTCAGCACCATTGCAACTCAAGATTTTTCACCCCCAGAAACACTTCTCTAGGACTATGACATGTTGTGGTTAATGTCCCACATGGTAATGGGCCTGTGCTATTGGAGCCAGGCAAATTTTATGTTTCATGAGTGATGTGATGATCCACAGCTGCTTACTCACCCCTACATTCTTAGCTACCTTCAGAAGTTTTAGATAAGAACAGTAGTAGTACTATTTGCTTATAGCAATACATTAGCACTTACTTACAAAGAAAGTTATTAGAAACCAATTAGTGTGACTCATTACTTAATCTATCATCTATGCCCATTTAGCATGATCATTTTGAAATTCACTGGTAAACAAGGATTCTTGTCCCATTATTTACTGAGGTTAGAGTTCTCGTGTATTGTTAGAAAAAAAGATATTCTCTTGTTAAATATTCTTTTATGTAATTTCTTTGACTAGACATTTTCTAACAAAGATGAGTAAATCTAGATATTTTTATAAACTTTGCTTTTTCTTACTTATTTTCTACTACTTCTACAAAATAATAATAAAGCATTACCAATTTAAGAAGAGGAAAGAAAAGCAAGTTTTCCTTTTTACCCCTCAAAAAGGAAGTCCACCCAGCTTTCCCAAAAGTCACTATGAAGAAATGGTAAAAATCAGGGGTCATGTAACATTCAGTACTCAAAAATAATGAATAGGTTGCTTCATAACAGCTTCTGCTGTTGCTGTAGGAAATAGTCTGTTTGCAAACTGAAGTAATGAGGAAATAGAAAAAAGAAATCAATGGTTTGTCAAATAAAGTAATTCAAACTAGATTATAATTTTAACACACTTTTCCTCAGCACGCTCTAGGGAAGACTTGGTTTTAAAGCATATGTGTAAGCAATAATTAAAGATAAGGTTGCTGATTAAATCAGACTTATTTTGAAACTGGTGTTAAGAGACAAAATTCTATTTGCAATCTTGGAGTACAGATCACATACACAATTAATAAAAAATTATGTTACTTATGCTGCTAACAGATCCCTCTGTCCTGTAGGAAGAGCAGAGACCCGTCTTTTGAATTGATGCAAAGTTTAAGACAAAAGAGTATAGCTGCAGCCCTGCTCGCTCTTTCCCTCACAGAAAAACTGTTAAGCCTGCTTCCGAATTCAGCAGCCAGCAAAGTGAAAAACACCTCACACAGCCTGCCTGCAGCTCTCTCCAAAGTAAGAGCCAGCCATATTCCCTCTTCCCCAAAAAACTCTTAACTTATGTTTCCTTCCCTCATGAAGGAATTTAGCTCTGCCTGTGCTACCAGAAAAGCTGAAACTGATTTAAAATCTGTATTTGTGTATTATTTACAGTAGGTCTTAACTGGGTAAAAAATGGACAGAATATTCAGTCAGATTTAAGGACCGACTTTTACGATCTGCTGTTAATTCAGGATCAGAAAAGCCTGCTCACATCACAATTGAAACCTGCACTTTTCTCAAGTTGTCGGAGTGACAACTGCAGCCTTCTACTGACAGAAGTTAACAAGGGCAGATGAAGCAACATGGTACCTAAAATTCCTCTGCATTTTAAAGGAGTACACATGAAGGCCGTATGCAGCAGGATGGAAACAGTTAAAAGTCTCCCTACTGGGCACACTGAGTCATCAACTCTGGCATGTCCTGGTATGTCTGTTGACTGATTCACAGAGCAGAGAAACACCCCAAGCTATGGAACAAGATTCAGTCTCCCAGCACCAGATCTGAGAAGTGGTTGAGACCTCTCATTTTTTCCTTTTCTGCATAGTGACTTTTGATAAAGTAACCCTTTTCAGGGAGAGCTGACTTTGGGAACCACTGCTAACACATCCCTTTCTTCTATATCTACCCATACCCACCTGTCACACCAAGTTCTAAAGGTTTTGATGCCTTTGGAGCTGGCTGGAGCAGAGGCTATTAGAATGCACTAAATTGGGCTTATTAAGCCTCTAAAGCTTCATTCTTTTATTATTTAAATTATACAGTAAGAAAAAAGTCTGTGCCTTAAAAACTTGTAAAAGTATTTTTTCTTCTTTTGTAATAAAGACACTGGCATGTAGATCCATCTATTTCCATTTAGTAAAGAAATAATCCAGTTTTAATATGAGTCAAAGTAGTCAGAGGCCCTTGGGAAGAGCAAAAGACTTTAGTCTGCTTGAATTAGTTTAGCAAGGTAAGAAACCAACTTATATATAAAACTCTTTTTCTGCTTTGGAGGAAACTACAGCTGATAAGAAAAAAGAAGGCTGGAATCTAGGAAGACAACCAGCCCCCTGATGGAGACAAGATCTTGCCTTACCTATACTTTTTCCTACCATTCTAAAATGCAGAGAGATCATGTAAGCAATACCTAGATACAGGAGGGATGCATTCAGTCCAAATATTACTTTAATATAATATGAAAAGGACTAGAGCAACTGATTCCCAGTTGGAATGGTGAACATCGCAATGGGATTGAAAAACCAGACAGACATCCAGACTGAAAGCCCTAACTGTTGTTTCACAAAAATCACCATAATATTGCTTTCTGTCTGGCTCTCAATGCTCTGCAGATGCACCTTCAAACAGGACCAATCAAAAACTTTTAAGGTGTTGAGAAAATGCCTCATTAAAAATATTTAAAGGCACAAACTAGATTTTTGCACTACAGTTTGTGTCAAATGACAGCATTTATCTGTGCTTATTTAACCATATCATGAAGCATGTCAGATGCCTGGTTACTTTCAAAGGCTCAGTATCAGGATCTTGATGTAAATTACAGTCATGACACACAGACAGAAAAACAGGCAGAAGATCTAATAGAGTAATTTAATTTGCAGCAGAAAGTCTGCTTAATATGGAAACATCAGAGAGAAAAAAAATCTCATCCTTGTAAAATTCTATGGAAAGATTTAGCAGAGAGGACACCAGATGACACAGTTTTTACATGACTTTGCCAAGTTCTAGAAAAGCATCATTTTGCTCTCATGTTTCTAAAAGATTGGTTTGATGTCTAAAATTTTATTTCTGATTTGCTTTCTAAGAGATTTGATTCTCATCAATTTCATGAATTCCTCTACAGTCATAATGCAGCAAACTGTTGTGGAAGTAGTAACAGTTGATTCTATTTTTTAAGTTTACATACATAGCATAGTAGTTTTCTAGGAACTCCAGTTTTACTGCAGATTTCTACAGCAGCCTACTAAAAAAGCAAAGAGAAAGCATATGAAATGGTCAATGGTCAACTCCAGATAAGTTTGCTTCTGAAGTTTTAACCATTTTCTATTCCCTTTATTCAATTGCATTAAATAAAAGCAAGAATTGTCCAAGACCTTATGTAAAATGTTCCAGAATGGAAAGAATTTCTCCTGCCCACACCTATATTTTTCCCTGACAGCAAGTCCAACCCACAGAAGGATAGAACCAGGTCACTTGACAAATTCAGCAAACAATTTCTAAAGTATGCTGGGTCTATAGAGAGCAATAATGACATACAAAATCCTACCTTCCTTCTCTCAAACGCTGCCTTGCAGAGCTGCACAGTCAGGAGTAAAGGAGTAGAGGGCTCTCAAAGCTTTTATACTCTGTGCAGGAAACTCCACCCAGCAACCAGTGTTTCCACAGCTCTAGTAACCATCTGCAGCAGCTATATCTGGGTGCCACCCAAAGTGAAGAAACATTAGGAAAAAAAAAAGAGTCATTGCGAAACTATGTGCTGGCGAACATGAGAGCAGATTTCCGAAGGCAAAAGATAACAAATGAGCAACCCATGGCTGCTCTTCTCTCCTGCCCTGACCACATCCCCAGTTTTAATAAATTGCATAAATCTTATGGGAACATATGATTAAATATTAAGAAAACTACACTTGCATTATTGTCATCACATTTTGACATGTCCGACATAATTGCAAAAGTGAATATGTTAAGATATATCTTTGTTCAGTGAAACTTTGAGAGAAGAAAGGGTGAAGAAGAGTCAAGGCAGCATCCTTGCTTCACTGAGATCCAGTGTCTATCAGCTCTGCACCTTTTACATGTGGGCCATGGCAGAAATAACCAGGGAATAAAACACATCAAGTATTTCATATAAATAACTTTTTTTCCTTGGAAAGAAACACATGGGAAAAGGCAGGCTTAATATAAGGGCAATAATTGGCATCTCCATAATTAGAAAGAGATTGAAGCACTCAGATTAAACTGTGAAGTGAGAGTGGTTTGCGCAAGATGAGGGCATGTCTGCTAGCAGTGGTTTTCTGCAAGCACTTTCTTGCCCAGCCAGCACAGCACAACACCATGCATATCACTAACATCTCAGATTGGCCTGAAACACGATGCCCAGTGCAGAAATACCAGTTGCTGAACCAGAAGTGTTTGCAAAGGGCAGGTAGGGCTCCCATCAGATTTTCATCCTCCTTCTGCTAACTGGCTGCAATGCACAGGTAGCATGGCTGATCTGCTTCACATGAACATACATGAAATACAGTCTGCCCTTGAAACCCATGTCTAACAATTAATTATATGAGGAGGATGAGGAACAGACTGATGGCAATTATTAGAGGGGATCCTCACAAATTTCTCAAATGTAACATAACACACATGCACGTTCCAATGTAACTTACATCTTCCTCCCTATACCAAATGTGTGGTTTTCAGAGTATTCTCATCACAGTCAAGGAGGTCCCCATCCCAGTAGCCTAAGGGGAAAGCTGAAGGACACAGCAGTCACTCCACCTCAGCCCCAGGACCTGCTCTCAGCAGTGGCCTCAGCCCTCATTCCCCACTTGAGTCACTGCCCTGCTGCCTTACAGAGGGCTGGGACTGAAACTGGGACTCAGCCTATGGGCTGATGGCCTGTCACATTCCTATCCCCAGAGAGGTGCCAAATGCCTGGAGCTGGAGCTGCCTACAGTGCCCACCCCAGGTGTCCTGGTCCTGGCTGGAGTGATGGGATAGGAGGGGCTACCAGGCCCTGCCTGCTGACCCCCATGGCGTAGTCAGAAGTGTTCCTGGCCCTCAGGGAGTCCCCAGCCCCCCTGACCCTCTGAGAGCAATTTTCTCCTATGCTTTGTTATTTCCTTTCCCCCTGCAAATTTAATGTGTCATTTCACAAAATTATTTTAGACATTTCCAGTAAGCTGAATAATTGAAGGGGCCTACCAGCTGACAATGATACGGTGAGAAAGCTGTCAGGTAAATGTTGATTTGTTTATTTAATCATGATATGTGATGTTCAGATTACTTTAAGCCGCCCGAATTCAATGCCAGAATGACACTAGCTGTCGTATTTCACTCGGGCCAGAATCTCTGTTTTTGCTCTTTTTCTGGGTCTGTTTCCCCCGTCTATTAATGAGTACTGCTACGGGTAAGAATCAGTGTGCTACAAGTGCATAGTAAGACATGTCAACTCTTTTTTCTAATATAGGTTTTCCATAATCAGATTACTATCCAAATTATCATAATTTTTTTTTAACTTCTGATTTAGTTCTTTTTTTTGTTTGTTTGTTTTTAAATCTAATTCTATTGTCTTTCAGGCCCGCTTTTCCACCTTCAGAGTGATGTCACAAGACATTGTGCTACTATTCACTGCAGAAACTGTTTGCATTTGCTTTTCTTCCTTAATGGGTGGACAGATGTTGGTTGACTCACTGTCTTCCTGGAGCTCAACTGAGTCACCATCTGTACTAGAGTGCTTTGTTGCACAAAATGTTGCCATTTAAAAAAAAAATATGCAGTTTAATTAGATGGAACTCTTAACAATTGTTTATTGTTAAGTATTTAACTGTTGCTGTTAACTGTCATTTGCTTCATAAAGCTATCACAGTTTGCATATTGTTTATTGTTGAGTTGTTATTAGTTATTCAGAAGTGAGAAAGCGTGCAACCACTGATGTAGAGGCTCAAATGTCTCAAAAGTGACAAAAATAAGTATGTTTGTTTACAACACTCAGTGCATGGAATGCAGTTGAGGGAAACAGAAATGTTCAGTGAAAATAGAAAAGAAAAATGGTCACTTGATAAACTGCCAGATATGGCCATGACAAATATTTCCCTTAAGGCTAGTGATGACATCTCAGTTGGAAAAATGAGATTTCCCCAAGCAATCCATCCTACACAAAATTGTACGAAAATGAGCCTGGAATTTTCATGGAGTTTGAGAGTGAGAGCAGCAGCCCTTACACATATTTCAGAGTCTGCTACCAACCTGCTGTAACTCTGTGTTTATTCTACCCAAGGTTCCTTAAAGAAGAGTTAAGATTGGGGAAATTTAGGAAATTATGGTTCTACCTACACTAAACCAAAGACCCCATTTAGCGAATTGCCTTCTGACTGCTTGTGAAATAAACTGTAAGAGAAAATTGATGGTCACAAATTGCATTGTTATGAAATAGCATTATCCTGAAAGAGCTCCTGACAGTATGGACAGGTGATAAATCATAAAACACAAAGCCATCCATTTTGAACCATCTGTAGCAATCCAGAGACAAGTGGAATCTCCCTCTCTCATCTTTTGCACCTTATGACTACACTTATCTTCAGAAACTTTTATCTGCCTCCTAAAATACTGAGGAGGAACACATTACTTGATTTTCTTAGGCACCCAGGACCTTCAGGGTAGCACCTGTCCTCAGGTTTCAGGCAACAGAGACATTAATATTGATGCCAAACTAAGAGCATGTCTGATGTGCAGCAGGCTTACTGAAGGCAGTAACACTCCCCAGAAGACATTCCAGAGATAATGCTGTTTTTTTACTAACACATATTTACCAATTCCTGCACAAATCCTGTTTCAGGAAGTGTCTCTCAGTTACGTTATTCAGAAAAATATCTTTCCTGCATATTGAGGGGTAGGGCCTCCTCAGACCTTCATCTCTTCCTTTGACATAAAGAGATTAAATGTCAAATTCAGTGAGAACAGCTACACTATTAAATCGCACCTTATCTGCATGATTCTAGTGAGGTCCATCTAGAGTCAGATTGTGATTATGGGTATCCCTCTGATCTTATATTATGGGCTGGATTGCTTCAAATCTAGACATACAATTTCTTTTTTAGTTTCATGCTTAAACAAAAAAATATATTCATTAGACACAATAAGACACATTCAAAATTGTGTAGTATCTCTTATAGATTCTCTGTTAAAGGTTTTATTTTCATTAATATTGTTTTGAACTTGAATTGAATATTTGAATTTCATTCAGATCATATTTAAGTTCTGAACTTCTTTGCAAGCTTATAAATAGGGAAAAGATTGGGCAACATTCATTTGTTGATTCTGATGCAAAACAAATCATAAATTTTTTTAGGAATTTTTTAACAAGGATTCATTTTATTTACACTGAATAAATATTTAACAGTTCTGTCTTTTAACATGGTTTTGCATTTTGTTATTGCCTCGTGAAATACTGAATTAGCAATAATTCTCAGGCAACAGGAATTCCACAGTTTAATCAAACATGCACCTGTTTCTATAATCATCTTCAATACTTACTGCTCTCTTAGATGCAGTAAATAAAATTTCTGCAGTTCCATAAATTTTTAGAAGTGTAATGGGATATTCTGAGTCTCGTGGTTAAACATGGTTTGGCTATCCAGAAGACAAAAAATGTCAATGAGCAGCCCCCTGCATGGAGAAATAAAAATAGCCCATCGTCTCATAGAAACGAGTAGCCGCATGAGAAATCATGTCAAGGTAACATCATTTTGGAGATTAGAAATATCATTCAGTTTAAATGAACTCAAGTTCAGAGAAATGCTTCCAGAAGATTTTCAATGTCTCATACTGCTTTCCAGACAAGAACCGCTATAACTTGTGTGCCAGAGTAATTTACGTGAGGAAAATGTGGACCTTCTAGGCAGCCTCTAGGAAAAAAACTTTGGAAATTTTTGTTACACATATCTTCTTCTAAACCACAGTAGAACAAAACAGACTTGTTTGATGATGAAGCTGTGACAAAAGTAGTAAATTATGGTGGAAGGTAAAACAGTGCACATTCAGGGGAAGATGCTAAGGGGACAAGAAAAAGTTGGAATGCATAAGGTTTTCACACTGTCCTATGCAGTGTACAATGCTAATCAGAGAGTGTAAATAATAACAGAAGAGTCATTCAGGTCAAGGGAACACAAGTGACTTCAACAACTGAACTGTTCATAAAAATCTGGAAAGGTCGGTGCCTTTAATGGAGAAAATATCCTAATATCCCCCCTGACAAAAAAAAAAACCAAGCCAAAACAAGAGAGTTGGTGGTATGTCACAACTGATCTTAGGAGGAATGGAACTAGGCTGTCTCTTCCGTGGAAACCAAGCAGCAGGATGATCAGTCCTCTGATTTACAAGAGACTGAGCTCTGCTGCACAATTAAGTTGTTGTAACTTCAAAGAAAGAAGAAACAACACTAATTAACAAAAAATCAATTAGCAGATGAACCACCTGTGCTACTGCAATATGCAGGTTAAATTTAGCCATCTGGGATTTACCAGTTTATTTGGCATTCTGAAATTGATTCTTTGAAGTAGCTTTACATCTACTGCCATTCTTGTGCCACTTTTTCTTTTAAAGAAAATTATTATAAGCATTTATAAATATGCCCTTAGCAAACTGTGCTGCTTTGGTTACTATTGGGATACATACCAGTGAGTGGATCTACTGACAAAAGATATCTGTGTTAAAACAATAAAACATATCTTATTCCCTATCTACAAGGAGCAAGTATCATACTCTGAATTTTTAGAATCACTTCAGTCAAGGTATTGTTCTAAGTGGCATTGCCCTGACTTAGGTCCCACTTCTATGAAGAAACAAGAATTACATAATAAGTGTATAATAGTAAATCATGTTTTACTCATTGTCTAAATTCAAGGTGTGGTAAGAACAGTCATAAAAAAACTGAGGAAACTATACATTCCATTCACTCTTGTAACAACTTGTCCCCAGAATAGTGAGGGTGGTTTGTGGTTGGGAGAAGTTTTGGGAGACTCTTTGACTGTTATGATTTCACTCAACAGCTTACCTGCCAGAATTAGGAGACAGAACTAATTCACAATTAGTCAGTGATTGCAAAACTGATTTGTTTCTATGGAACATTAGATTAGTTTAACCTCAGACAAAATAAAACTTTTCATATACTTTTCCCTCAAATATTCACAAAGCAAAAGTATTGATAGTGAAAAATCAAAACCGCAGTATTCCATTTGAAAAAGTATTTCTTCTACCCTCCTCCATTTTATGTGGTTTTCCCTCAATTTAAATATAAGTTTATTGTTGCCTTTCAGCAAAATATGATTTGTATCCAGGAGATCTCCTACAGATTTCTGTATTTTGATGTTGAGCAGGATTTCCTTATTGTGTTTCCAGCTAAAACCACAGAAAGCTACTGTTCTTTTGTTTCAGTTTTAGTCTAGACTGGATTGCCTCAAACTGCTGGGAAAGAAATACCACTAGGACACAGTGGGTGACATGGTGAGAGTCACAGTTATTAACGGGAAATTTTAAAGTGTTTAAGCCTGTTTCTGTTTCAGAGAGAACAAGGTTCAAGGCATGTTTGTATTTGTTGTAGTTTGTCTCATTATAGAACTGCCTAAAGGTACATAACCCAGAGTTTGATTTGCATTTGATTTTCTAAAAGGAGAAAAATGCAGATGCAACATTTCAAATGTAGCTCAGTTGTATACCAGTGTAAATTATTTCTCCCTGGAGCTGTTACAGGTTTCTCAAGATAATCAAAGTCATTGGGAATATATGAAGAGGAACATGAAACTCCTAGCCATGGAAATTTGTCTTCACATATTTATGCATGAACTCTCATGGGTAACAAAATACAAGAGACAAGAGTGGTATAGTGAGTCCCAGTGACGGTCATTTAAGGAAAGGATATACAGTATAACTGATTACTGCAGGGATCTTTTGAAGAGTATTTTCAGTAAAAAAGTAAAGGTTTGTCAGGTAAAGATCCTTCTTAAAGTAAAATTAGCAAGTGTACCAGCCAAAACAAACATACTGAAAGGAGTGTTCTCGAGATATCTGTGGCACTACCAATCTGTTTTATTGTGTTTGTTTAATAGCTGGCACAGTCACATTCTAGTTCAAGAATGGGACACAGACCTCAAAGATTAAACAAAGCAAGAAACATCACAGTGAAAATTAAAAATTTAAGTAGAAACCTAAAATAATTTATTTAAATACAGTTGAGAGACCATTATTTTCTGTTTGCTTTGCCAGTTTCTTAATTTAGCAGTAGTTGTTGTGCTAATATGTCTTACATAATTTATTACTGTAAAAATAATTTGGAAATATAATCTGTCAAATATGTTTTTATTCATGTGAGATTGTGAATATTTAAAATAAAACACCCTCAATTGTTCAGATGGTTGATTTGTGTTGTTTCTTTTTCTCTTTTTCTATTCTTTATTCTTTTTTTCCCCTGTGGTAAAAGGAGAGAGAAATTAACGCAAAAACACCCTTTGCTATTATAAAAAAGAAAAATCACAAAATAGTTCCTTTAAAAGAAACCAAAACTCTCTCATAAAAGCCTTTTGTATAGGTCCCATGCTGTGTTCTTTACATCCCAGTGAAGCAATAAAGTTATTCAAATTAGCACAGTACACAGAGCAAAAAGTCATAGAAATCAAATTAGTTGTGGATTACTTGTACAAAAGTTCACAAGGAAGCTGCTTCCTGTAAACTCACAGTGAAACTTCTTGTTGAGTTAGCGATACCAAAAGCCTTCCTTTTGTACTACAATCTCAAGGCAAGTTCCTGAGTCTAGTCCTTTTTGTCATAAGGGTGGGGTACACAAAAAAAAGCAGTGAGGTAGAAATCCTGAGCCACTGGTCTCATCAACCTAGGCTGGATCATGTCAGCCTGCAAATTTTATTCTGTATTTTCTTTTGCACTCTGTTTCTGCTGCTGTTTTGTTCATGTTAATATAGGAATATATTAGAAGTTTTGTGCCTGGAGTTATTCCAAGAGACTTATAGTTTGACTTACAGTTCAAAATAACCTGCCTGTCTAAGCTGAAGCCAGTCACAGCATAATGGCATAGTCAGTGATAAAAGTGTGGGCTTGTTTAACCTTTAATTTGTAGAGAAGGGAAATGTTAATACACTTTCTTGAAAAAAAAAAATTGTAAAAAGCAGAGAAAACTTTGTTTTAATGTAGTAACAGTTTTATCTTGACCAATTTAATCAGTTCATATGAAAATAGAGATGAAATTGTCTAAAATACAACTTGTAACTCTTATAAATTTAACTACTGGAAGTGTAGCAAGAGAATCATGTTTCACATTTTTCCAGCTGAAACAAATTCAGAGATTATAAATTATTCTAATGAAACCCTTCTCATCTTGTGGGTATTTATGCTTTCAGCTATATATAGAACCAACCTGTATTTTTTTCACTTATAGTTAAGTTTCCTACAGCTTTGTAAGGAGGTTTTGGTCTGCCGGCAAAACAGACATTGCCTGACACAGCAGCCAGTGAGAAGAAACCTGATCCATGTCTATTTTACTTTCTGCAGGTATCTTGTTGCCTGGTGAGGTTCTTGCATTTTTTGCAGGTTAAATATTTATGTACGTGGTGTGGGAGGTTTTTAGAAAATACAAGAAGTTAACTCTCATCTCTCTGGCAACCCTGAGAAACAGACGCATAACCATGGATGAAGGTAATTATTTAGGACTTAGTATGTATTTTGTAAAAACAAGAAATGTTTGTAGTGTACGTTACATTATGACACACAGCTATTGAGGGTGGAAGGGCGCAGCCAGGCCAGTATTTTCTCAAATAAGTTGAGTGCAAAGTGTGAAGAGGACAACCATGTTTTTCAGGGAAAGAAAAGAAGTCATGCATATGAAATGATCTAAGTTGATTACACAGCAGAAAGATAAGCACAAATAAATGGAGAATAGTTTTAAATACAGCTAAATATTTTTCAAAAGCCGTCTTGCTAACCTAAGAAATGTGTTTGAATGTTAGGGGTAATTTGGAGAGCTGTATATGTGTCTTCATAAACATTTAGAAAACTGTGATAAATTAAGGTCTTTTAAGTAAAGTCACTGCAGGTTTTACAAATAGTTTGTGATTTTTTAGAAAAATAGGCCTGACTTTTCACAGTTCAATGAGTTATTGAGTGTTTCAGGTGCAGTACTCATGTCATTTCAGGAAATGCAATCTTAGAAGATGAGCAAGAGAGATTGTACAGGGAAATCATCAAAGGGCTTCTGGTGAATGTCTGAGAAGTGGAATAATGGTCTAATAATGTAACAACCTTTAGTTATTTCTCAGAAGGCTGAGCTCAGAAATCTTGAAAAATCATCAATTGATTGTAGGACAGGAAGTATTGAATTTGAGGAGAGGGAGTTTCAGCTGAATTTTAAACATAAATCATTTTCACTAATAAGTAATTAAAAATGGGTTAAATAGATCCTAATTTCTTTTTTTACCATTATTTTATCTAGGACTGTTTGGTTTTTTGGGCAAACTTAGACCTTTTCTCAAAGTTCCATATCCCTGCAGCATATTTCTTCCCTGAAATTTTAACTTCTGTTTACTGAAAAAAAAGTTAACCTGCAAGGCAAATAAGGTTTCCCAGAGGATTTTTCCTCAATGAAGAGATGATGATGTCACAACAAAAGAAAAAAAAATGTTGCCAAAAGTTGTGGGTTTCCTCCTAGATTTTCCACAGAGATCATTTATCCTAACAGTAACATCTTAAAATTGTCTTTAAACTGCTCTTGTACTCTTAAAATAATTTTTGTTATGCAGATTACTGCCTACAAAAATTATTGTGACTGTTCAGGCTTCATATTTTTTTTCTGATATGAATCCCGGTGTGGTCATATTTGAGGGCTGACAGGTAACCAAGGTCAGGTCTCAAAAATTAAAACATTCAGCATCCACAATCATTGATAGTTTGAGATTTTATTAAGTATGTGTTTAGGGTTAGGATAAGTGAAAGCAGGAGGCCAGATTCTATAATTCCTTTTCAAGGGTGTATAATTAAAAAATGAATGAGCAGTTATGCAAAGTAACAAAAATGCAGGGTGGTTTGTCTTGCCCCACCTAAGGGAGCAGAATGCTGAAAAGTGGTGCAGAGAAAGATGAGGAAGATTTACAATTTCTTCAGTGCAACCTGCAGATTCTGTCCATTAATCAAGAGCAAACAGTCTTCTCTTACCAATATTAGGCCTTCCCATTCACACAAATATTTGTAAAAGTAGTTTTTCTTCAGATGTCAAACAGAGTTCTCAAGCATTATGTTTAAAATTTAAATGCAGTCATAAAGATTAAGATTGAATTGCCATGTCTGATTTAGAGATAAATAGCACCATTAGTGGGGCTCTGTGGTCTGTTTGTAGTGTCAGGCAGCTCCCTGACGATTGCGCAGACTGGTAATACCATGCAGTCACAGGTTAACCAACATGAAGGAGCAACTCTGTGTATCAATAGACACCAAACATACATCTTTTTCCAAGGAAAGTTAAACCTACATTCTTGCATTTTGACCAGCATCTCTGTGACTTACAGTACAAAATGCATGCCTTTATTTTCAACATCAAAAATCAACAAAATACAGCAAGAAAATCTTTGCTGTCTGTGGTAGCAAGCTGGAGTATTAACTTTTGATGTGGGTGTTTAGCTCCATGTTGGCAATTTATCAGGTGATAGCTGCTGTATATTATCTTCTTCTTGCCAATATACTCTATATATATATACATATATATATATGACTGACTGACTGTTTAACCTTCATACCAGAACTGAAGAATAACAAGTTAAACACGTTTGATTGTCAGCTCTGTTGAGCAATACAACTGGGCAAGGTTGTTACTTAGGCAGCGTAACCTGAGAATGTTAGACATAAAAATGTGGTTTGACCAGAGAGAGTAAAAAGAAAATGTTTGCATAGTACATTTCCTTCAGGAAAAGAACTGAATTGTAGCTTGTAACAATTTAAACAAGCCTTTACTTGTAGTACACTGTCCAAGTTCATCAGTTCAGAGGATGAGATGGTGTTATAAAAGATATCCTGGTATGAATCTTCATATCAGCTGATACCAATGGGATGTAGTACTAATGAGGAAAGAGTGGACTTCAGAAAAAAAACCAGGCAGATGGTAGATAGGAGAGAAAACCACTATTCCATGCACAATAAAGAGATGAGTGTTCAGAAGGCCCATTTTTCAATCACTAGGTATACTGAATATTGCAACTATTTTGCTACATTCCTGCTTCTCTGAGTGATCAGCAGCAGGGAAAAAAATGACAGTTTCCCCTTTTTTGTAAGACACAAAGGGAAACAATATGGTCTTGCTCGTCAGGACATTGGGAGAACAATTGCTCTCTATGCACATGCTCCCTTTTCCATATGATGAAGGAGGAAATACTCTTCATATCTCTCTGCCCAAGTCCAGAAGCAATGGTCTTCTCTTCCATTCTGGCTGTTCTAATGAACCACACTCTAAGGACACTCCCATCAGTCCCACCACTCCTCTCTCATACTGCTGTTGTTTGTTTTGCATCAGAGCACAGAGGGGGGGACAGGCTCTGTTTAGTCTGCTGATATTATTATAAGAAAGTCTAGTGCCTGCATTTGCACCATGGGTACTGTTGAATAGCTGAGAGTCTGTTCATCAACAGAAAGTGCTGTAAGAAGAAGAAAAAAAAAAAACTTGCTCTCAGACAACATCTCTCCACAAAGTTACTAAAAGAGCATTTGTTTTACATTATGAGAGAGTGGTGTGTGGTTTAAGAGAGTCTTGGTATAGGCACTGAACTGAGGATTACCATTCCTAAACCACAGCACCATCCAAAGGGATACCCTGTGCTATACGATATTGTGTGCTGCAATAAAAGACTTAGACTTAAGAGAAAAAAAGGATTTTTTGAGTTACAGAATTTGCCTTTAAGTAACAATTATATGCAATGGAGCCCTGCTTTCCTGTAGATGATTAAACAATAACTTACAATGGGAAGTAGTGAATTAGTCCTTATTTTGTTTTGCTTACATGTAGCTCTTTGCTTTACCTATTAAATGGTCTTTAACTCAACCCATGATTTTTTTATCACTTTTATCGTTCTGATTCACCCATCGCTGTGGGGGAGTGAGGAAGCATCTACATGGGCCTGAGCTGCTAGACAGGCTTAAACCACAGCAGAAGCTGATATCAGTCTAGCAATATATTCTTGCACTGCTTCTTTGGGTGAGGCTACTTACTAAATTGATCAAGAAAACATAAAAAAATTTCAAGCTGTGGTGATAGTGGGAGGGAAGGATTAGATAAACCTGATTGATCTTTGTTATACTGCATTTCTGAGCTGCATTTCTCAACCCATCATGTGAAAACACTCTGACAGCTTCATTAGATATGTAGAACTTCAACAGGTCCATGGTCATGTCAATAATAATTTTGCTATCCCCATAATTCTTAATGACCACTTTTAAGTGTAATTTTCCGGCCTTTTAAGTGGGCACAAGCCAGGTTTTAAAGGCTTTAGCATTTTTGTTGCAATGTTAGCAGGTAGTTAGCAAGTCCTAATGCTGACAACCCTAGCCAGATAGCTGAAATTACTGCAATGATATGAGTTCAGTTGCTGAACTTATAGTCACCTACTTTTTCATTCCTGTGCATGTACTCTAATTGCTTCCCAAAAAGCCTGTCATTTGTATTTCATGTTCAGAATCAAGTATTTATTTTCTTCCTGGATATTCCATAAGCCTTGAAGAGCTAGTAAAGCAACATGTTTCTCTAAGGAGCNTAAAAGAGTAGGTCTTTTTGCTCATAAGTATCTTTGGTTTCTTTAAAATTCAAGAAAACCTCTTTTCTGGACAAACTGAAATTGATCATAAAAAGAGATTGAATATCTTAAAGATATCCAGAGACAAAAAATTGGCCAAGAATTATGGATTGAGGAGTGTGTTTGAGATGTGCTTTTGGATGGAAGCTGCATGAGACTTGCCAGTTTTAATTCAGGATGGATGGTGAATTCTGACTACTTTATTTCATGCACCTTGATGTGCTTTACTAATTCTGCTAAATCTGATAGGCAAACCAAGATTAAATCATCAAATCATGTTAAATTCGAATAAAGGTTTGCTCTGATCAGTTTCTGAGAAAGTCAGCCAGGTTTAATTAAACTGCTGACAGTTTGCAGTATTTTGATCTTAAGTCCATTTTGGTGTGTGATATTACAGATCTCATCTTTCACAAAATTTGTTTTTAAGACTCTCAGCTAAATGCCTTGTACTAGCATTTTATTAAAAACCATTATTCTGCTTGTTTTTCAGAAACATGGATGCAAAGTGCTGACCTTTCAGGCTGGCAAGTCCCCAAAGATTCAGTACAAATTGATCCTAAATCGAAAATTGAAACTAAACCACAGACTACCATGCACTCCACTATTCTTCTACCAGGCAGTGTTATTGATTATTCAGAGGATGTACAGCAACATCCCTCGTGTGTCATTGAAAGTGTTATGGTGGAAGACACACCTGAGGAGGGTAAGTAGTACTAGCAGTGCCTCAGATGTTCAGAATGAGACTGTACTTCACTGCTTTCCACAAAAGGTCTTATCTGTATTCTAGATTCACAGAAGCAGAACTGCACAGACATGATAGTCTATATTGTCATCAGTGCTGATATATGGATAAAATCAGTATGGACTAGATGGAAGGGTTCCTGTCATGATTCCACCATATAGTTTATGGACATGATCTTCAAGCTTCTCATGTACAACAGATGCATAGTGGTTTTGTGCCTGTTAAAACGAAAGCCATAAGAACAGGACTGTTTTTTATATCTTTTTTTTAATAATAGTTTCTTTATATAAAACAAAGTGTGCAATCTCTCTGAAAACTGTTGAAAAGTACAGTTGTAGTTATTCAGAAATAGTGATGTAGCTGCCTAGACTCTGCTGGATGCTTTCATTGTAGCCATAATCTGAGAGAGACCTCTGGTTTGTGGAGCCTTACACTCTAAAGGAATTAAACCGCAAGGAGCTGTTGTACCCAGAGTGGCCTTTGAGAGCAGTCTGACCAGAGGCATTGGGAAAAAATGGAACGAACAGATGTCTCATCCCTACCACACCACGGAGTTCTGTGTGAGTTAACTCACACAAATGGTGTGAAAAAGGATGTTCAGTAGCTTTGAGAGTTGCGTGCTCTGTGAAATGCTGAGTTAAACAGAAGACTGTTTTTAGCATTCATTACTTAACCAGTTGGAGTTTCAAATATTTTTCCTCCCAATGGTCCGTCTAGATTGAAGATAAACTTTGCATTTACGTCAGTTCATGTAATTTTTAAGTAGTAATGTATTTTTTAAGTTAGAATGAAATCTGGGTGTCAGATTAATCTTTATTCTAAGGAAAATATAGACCCTATGCTCTTGGCCTGCAAGCATTGATGTAAAAGTGGCCAATTTTGCCTAAAGTAAGATTATGTGAAGTGAAGGACTGCTATGAGTCTTCAAGATGGCAGAAAGAAAACAAAATGTGAACCAAAAGGATGTAAATGCGAGACATCAAGTCTTTTAAAAAGTTGTTTTTCTACACAGATTTTATGTCCTTCAATGACATTAACAGAACAAAAGCTGATCTTTTTATATATATGTAATGTATAGCGATGAAAATTCAGATAAAAGAATAGCTTGAGCCAAAGGTATTCTTTTCAACATGTGTTTTATGTATTTCACAAATCATCAAAATTGGATCTTGAAAAATGAGGCTTTTATGGCTGCATCTGAACAGGATCTGATGATCCATATGGTATCTGGACAAACTGTGTCTTAGAACGGTGCATCCTCTTACAGTACAGCTAGTAAAGCAACATGCAGAGGCAGGCATTTGTTAGTATGAAGTCACTGCAGTATGTAACTAAATGAGAATTGTGTTAGGAACTCAGGAAAGGTTTACATTTAAATTTCCCCAATGCACAAAATTTCTTAATTTCCAATAATTGTTTTGACCAATTCAAAGAGTCAGAGGACTTCTTTCAGACACTGTTTTCTTTCACATCAGAACATTTGAAGGTGTTGTGGCTTGGTTTTCTCTCAGCAGGAGTGTTGCATGCATCGAGAGTGCATAAACCTGAGACACACACCTCGTGTAACAATGTGGTGCAGCCCTACCTCTTAATACACACATTCACACCCACATTTTCCAAGATATTGGGCAAAATCCAGTTTATTTTGTCATTTTTAAATAACATTTTGAAAACATTAGTGCAGAAGATGATTGCATCATCTTTGCATTCAATTTTTCTATTTTCAAGATCAAGTGGAACCATTCAAGTCTCATACAAGTCCTCACATCCTTCTCATGCTTCTAGTTTTCTCAACTACTTCCCAGTCTCTCATATTTTGTATTTCTTTTAATTACTTAAAACACTTTTTAGCCAAAGAGAATCAGAGCAAGAATGTCAATGATTTTCACAGTATTTTACCACTTGAATTTTGTTAACAGAAGGAGAGGGAAACTCATGGTTGCACAAGCTTGGAATGAATATAAACAAGTGGTCATTTCTGAATTCCCTGATTGGTTGGAATGAAGACAGAACTCAAGACAAAGGTATAGTTACAAAGCAAGTATTATTCTTGCTTTCTGGAACAGATAATACCTTAAACAATATGAGGAGGTTTATTCTTTTGTTTTCCCTTGTATATGAGCTGTGATTGAATTAAGCTGTGTTGTTTGGATTTTCAAAGATAATTCTTTAGCTTAGATACACACAAGTCACTATTCTAGATAATTACATCACTATTTTTGAACTCATACTCCTGTTAGTTAATAATGATACTGGGTTGAGAATTGTGATACTTAAATTAATTTTCCACTAGGAAGTCAGCTACTGTAAGCCAGAGAAATCTGACTGGAGAGAAAGAAGTAATTTTATGCTCTTATTTAACAGAAAAAATATTAAAAAAAAAAATGTGTATCACACTCTGATAAAAAATTGTATCTATCGAATAACTTGTAAAGGTAGTTTCCCAGGATGTAAATTGTCCTCTTAGTTGTGGTAAAAGCTAGTTTTCTTAAGAGGCAACATCTTTCTGCGTGGGTTTTTTAACCTGATTTTTAATTTTTAGTTTAATGACAAAAATATATGTAAGTAATGAATATCAGAGTATTCAGGAACAAGTAATAGTCAAGTATAAGTTTGTATGATGGTGTCCAGAGATAAAAGCTGACAAGTCTGAGTTGCTGTATTTCTCCTCCAAGGAGCCTATTTTGTTATTAGGAAAAAACAAGACAAAACAAAAAACACAACAAAAAATCCTCCCAGATAGTTAATACCTCTAAAAAAATTTTAAAATATAATATGTACCTGTGAAGTTGCAGTGCATTTTAGTTGATAAAGTAAATTTTGTTTTACACTAGATCAGTTTACCACGTCTGGAGTTTGTTCTGCTGCTGATCACAAAGCAACTGAGTTGGAGGAATGTACAACCAAAGAAGTGCCATACATTCCATACAGCTTAGCTAGACTGCATATCATCAAGGTAAAAAAATCTAAAGCAAACATCCCCTTCCCTCAAAGAAAGTCCCCAATGACTGAATAGTTTACAATATTTTAAAAATTGGCATTTTAATCAAGTGGGGTATTTTTTTAGGATTAACTGGATGAATTGTCATAATCACTGTCATTGTAGGAACTCAATTCACACATTCCCTTGGTTCAGTAGGTTGATTTTTTGATTCGCATTTGGAAGCCTGCAATTAAATTCTGAATATTGATATAGAAATGCAAACATTATTATCAAAGTGCCATCTTAACTTAGATCAGATTATAAGTTGCTTAAATGCCTTTCCCAGGTAGGTGTCTAAAGATAAAAACCCCCTTGTAACTCTGTGACTTCTTATATATATTTCTCATCATTATTCTTGATTGCTGGAAGTGGTATGTGACTGGAAGTGTGAGGGTTTTTTTCCTATTACAATATTTTGGTGCTAGAAACTAGAATAACTTCTGATTTTGTATTTAGGCATATTTAAGTTATGGAACATCATACTGTTCTTTGTCATACAGCATTTGTCTGTATATAAAATAAATACAAGTGTACATATATCCTGGTTTACTGGTTTCCTTGCTTTATTTATGTCACTAAATATGGTCTTGTATTCTTGACCTTCTATTAAAAGTCAAAAAGTTCAGTGGTGATTTCTTTTGAATAGGCTATATATACATACAGACTGCTGAGCTAGCTGTAAGACAAGTTAAATACCTGAAGCAAATTACTAAAATGACTCAGACCTCTGTGGGTGGCGAGATCTGGAGCCCATTTGGAGCTTTTCAATCTCCTCAAAGAGTTTTTTCTTGTGTTTCTTGGTTTAGAAGACAGATATCTGCTAGGGAAAGCTGGAGTTTCTTTGGAATAGAGAATGTAAACCCCCCTCCTCCCCANTTAGCAGAAAATATCCCCCTGGAGGGAGGATGGGTGGTGAAAGAGATAAGAAACAGTACCCTACCCGGCTTTAACAGCTGAACCATTATCAGAAAGGCATCTGCCCCCCTCCCCCAGAGTAACAAGAGATAAAGAAAAAACATTTCCCCAACTGCTTTCAGCAGATGAAAATACAATACACATTTTTGATTCCATAACCCAGGACACTGTGTCTTAAACTTTTGATTGTGTCTCTTTAAAATTCCTCTACTTTCACAGTAGTTTTTGTGGATGAAGGGTAGATAGGAGAGTTTATTTTGAGAATGCGTTGCTGCTTGATTACCTTTATATGATTTGAACTGTGACACTGTCAGATGGTAGAGCTTCCTTACTCCCAAGTCAACTGCTTGTAAATATTCGTTAAGATTTATTCTGTCAGTTTAGATTCATGCTGACAATTATTTTCAAACAAAGTATCAGCCACAATAAACAATCTGAGATTTTATTCTTTTAGTTTTAATTTGGCTGAGCTGCTCACTTTCAGTAGAATCTGCATCATGTGAAGCTTAAATGGACTGAAACCAAGCAAATCTCTGAAATAGTTCTAGATTTTTATAATTTACATATATTCATGTCCATTACTGCTGTAATTGACTGAGCAGTATCTGTTAGCCTCATTCATGTGTCTGTGAAGTTTGACATTGTACCTACCAGACAAGTATGTCAAAAAAGATGTGGAGAGTAGAAGCTGGGACAGGACGGGAGCTGGTGGAGTATTCCTTTAGAGACCATTATGAATTGAATTAAAAACAAAATTAATTAAAGAGATTCAGTGAGGGACCTGATGCAATTTAAAGCTTAAATGATTCACTTTCAAACAGAAAAATGTTCAATTTGTCCATCCTTGATATACACATCTCGTTCTATTAGTCATTAAAAAGGCCAGTGTACCTTAAAGTTATATCAGTTTTGTAGGATTTCAAATTATTTTAATGAAATACAAAATAAAATAGAGTGTATTTTGTAACCACTTTGTTTTTCTAACTATTAAATACAAAAATGCGATCTTCCACACTGCTTCCCTTTTTTTCACAGCTATAGACCTCATAATGCTACTCTTCTTTTTCAAGAACTTTAGAATTATTTTAATGACTATGTCTTCCATTTTGTATTTAGATCACAACATTAAATAGGAAGAAGTGGAGGTACAATGCTAGGACCAAAAGAGAAATTAATTTTCAAGTTATTCACAGACTTTTATTCAATAGAGTAATATATTTTCTATTATTGAAGCCTGAAAGTTTTGGCCTGCAGTTCTACTGACTCTCTCTGGTTCATTACTACTGGTGTTGCTAGTGCTCTGAGTTTATAATCTCCTTTTCCTCTACAGATTGTAAAAGACATGCATCAAATGAAAACCAGATACATGAAGATGATCAGAAAACTAGACAATATAAGGAAAGAAAAGCAGGTATTTATCCTGGAGCATTAGGACCATTGATCATTAATCAAAATAATACAGAGATAAAATCTACTTCATTCAAATTACATGTCCATTCATGTACCATTCTTAGTGTCTGTAAATAATGCCAATGTATCTTGGAGGGCATTTTGTCTTACAACTTC
>VYXD01004693.1:0-10368 GCA_013397195.1 Hylia prasina | reverse complement strand
GTGAAGTCTGGTTTTACTTTTTGTCTGGCACAATGGCAGAGATTTTTCTAAAATTTATTTGTTAAAAAATTTTTCTCTTAATAACACCTTTAAGTCATGACTGACACCATGGTTTCAATATTTGCATTTCTGTAGGCTGTGCCTCTCAAGAATGACTGCATTGTTAAGAGCTGTGCCAGCCTGTATCATCTTTGGCTTTTTTGTCTACTTTCTACTTAGTTTGGTTTTAGCCTTGCAATATTTTGTCAGTATAGTATACAGCATAGCAGAATCTATTAACCTGTAAACTCCAAGGTGACAATGAAGATCCAGAGATGCCATTCCTGTGACCGAAATTCCATAATACCTCTCTTTCCTTAGTGGAAGCATTTCTTCATTCTTTTAGTCAATAATTTTCCCAAAAAAGATGGAATTACCTACATCATCTTTCACTACTCTGTTCTGGAACCTTTTCTTGCAGTTATAGCATCATGTTTCTGCTTATTTGTCACATCATTCTCTGTCTTAGATTGCAATCCAAGATGTAACCAAAAGTATGTATTCTATTACCATCTGTTAAAACCAGGTGGGGTAGTGTTCTTTATCTCTTCCACAACCCATCCTCCCCCCAGAGAAATATTATGGGCCGTTGAGTCTCACCGCATGACTGATAAAATTACATCATCCTGTGGGAGGAGCCAAGCAGTCCTACCTGAATGTAAACTGAGATTTGGAACAACACAGCAGCCTTTTTCCAGTGGATTTCCAGAGGAAGAACAAACTGTTCTACACCATCACTGGACCTTCAGAGGAAAACGACACCCTTCTACAGGATCACTGCTTCAACAGAACTACATCTGATAACTGCACTCACTGTCCAAGAGGACTGCAGCCACCATTTAATCAGATTGCTACCAACACCCTGACCAACAGGGTGTCGGGTTGTATTCTGACTGTGCCAGTGCTTTGGTACCTCTGCATTTTATTTTAATTTTCCTATGAAACTGTGGTTCTGACTTGGGGTCTCCACTGGTTTGCTTTCAAACCAATAGACTCTCTTTCTCCAATCCAGAGTAAGATAGGCACTCAGTTCCTATGAAGAGGAATGTTTTCCACACAGTTAAAGTTTCTCTGGGCACAGAGAAACAGGAGATTAAGAAATTCCTCTAAAGCCGCCAAGGGGAACAAACTCTTCATACTGTCAAGTAAAATCTAGAGAATTTCCTGTGTGTAGTTTACAAAGGCTAGATATCCTTTGATGTAGAACAATATTTGATGAAATACAACAACATGTTGTTCTCAGGTTGTCACATCTGCACAAGCATTGTAATACCAGCGTAAATCCATTTCTGAACTAGGAATGTAACCCTGGCACAGTCACATCTTCCTCTTTCAACTGACTATACATCACTAAGGGAAGAGAAAGGCAACAGGAAGAGCACAGATGCATAGCAAGACACAACCGTGTGCTGGGCAATGATGGAAACACAGGGACTGTAAGGAACGTCACAGAATTGCTCTCATTTGGTTGCTGTGGAGATTTTTTTTACGCTACTTCCAAACTTTCCCTGTCTGAGACAAGTTTAACTCCTTTAAAACTGCTTAGCTCTACTTCGGTGAATTCATTCTGATCTGCTCTGAGAAAGCCTTTGGTTTTTATTTCTGCAGAAAAGTACATAAAATATGTTATTTTAGCAGTAAATTTTGCTTGAAGTCTGCAATGAATGACAGTACAAACCTCCTGTGATCAATAGTAAATATTTGCAGACATCAGGCTCCCTTTATTCTCTTACTGAATAAAGAAAATAAGGGGAGCCTGATGTGGACACTCTTTCCTCTATCGTGCCTTTCTGTTCTCATTCATAATTTATTTTCTCAATAATATTTTTTATAAAGGAGAAAACTATAACTACTATGAAGAAACATTACAGTGAGAAAATGAGGTGTTTGAAATCCCAGTTAGAAGCTTACCAAGAGCTGATGAACAAGAGCAACATACACTGGCAAGATACAGTTAAGGTAAACAAGTATTTCTGTTTTACATGTGGATAAGCACGGCAAGTACTTGCAGAGGTTGCAGGAACAGGCATTGTAATTGATGCTCTCTTCTTATGGACAGATAGTTAAATGAAGACATGCAGTTTGTAAAATTTTAAAATAAGCTATGTATTTCTCCTTCTGGAGCTGAATAAAGCTTTACACAGTATAGTTCCAAACTTGTTTTCATAGCTTGACCTAGCTATGCTATGGACTTGGAAATAGCTTTGCTTTCATAAATAATGTGTGAAGGACATTCTTAGAATATATAGGATGTGTGCTGTTTATTTGGTGATGAGTAGATATTAAGGTTTATCCTATTCCTCCTTCTGTTCTGCTACTGAGGAAAAGAAAGAGTTTTTAGAAACAGATTACCTCTGGCCACAAATGGTCATTGCTAAATGAGGAATTTTATTTTTTTTTTTAAGGTCTACAGACCTTAGCAGCCTGGTCCAAATGTTATGACTTTTCAAGGCATGGAGTGAAAAAACTCAAACTGGATACCTTCCAGGAAAATAGTGTTGCAATTGTCATCCCTTTTGCCTTTTTTTACTGCTTTCAGAACCTGAAAGAAAGAAACAGACAACTGATCCAAGAGAAGGAAGATCTTCTTTACCAAATGAAACAAAGTACAGAGAACTGGAGAGAAGAAAAGGTAAAAAAACAGTTTGTGTTTTCCATTTGGAGTCAGATGGTGTTCTTGCTATTGTTTCCAGTGTCTGCTGTTTGCCTGCCTCTCTACCTTGACATATGTACATCTAAATTGGTGAAGATTGAACTACTATGCACTTGCCTTCCTATTTTTCAGGGAAAAATGTAGGTGCTCACCCTTTAAACAGCGATGAAGATAACATATGGTGTTTCATCTTACTATTATTTTATTTCCATTAAGAATTATTAGAAGGCCATTNCTGTTAAAACCAGGTGGGGTAGTGTTCTTTATCTCTTCGACAACCCATCCTCCCCCCAGAGAAATATTATGGGCCGTTGAGTCTCACCGCATGACTGATAAAATTACATCATCCTGTGGGAGGAGCCAAGCAGTCCTACCTGAATGTAAACTGAGATTTGGAACAACACAGCAGCCTTTTTCCAGTGGATTTCCAGAGGAAGAACAAACTGTTCTACACCATCACTGGACCTTCAGAGGAAAACGACANTGTAGTTTACAAAGGCTAGATATCCTTTGATGTAGAACAATATTTGATGAAATACAACAACATGTTGTTCTCAGGTTGTCACATCTGCACAAGCATTGTAATACCAGCGTAAATCCATTTCTGAACTAGGAATGTAACCCTGGCACAGTCACATCTTCCTCTTTCAACTGACTATACATCACTAAGGGAAGAGAAAGGCAACAGGAAGAGCACAGATGCATAGCAAGACACAACCGTGTGCTGGGCAATGATGGAAACACAGGGACTGTAAGGAACGTCACAGAATTGCTCTCATTTGGTTGCTGTGGAGATTTTTTTTACGCTACTTCCAAACTTTCCCTGTCTGAGACAAGTTTAACTCCTTTAAAACTGCTTAGCTCTACTTCGGTGAATTCATTCTGATCTGCTCTGAGAAAGCCTTTGGTTTTTATTTCTGCAGAAAAGTACATAAAATATGTTATTTTAGCAGTAAATTTTGCTTGAAGTCTGCAATGAATGACAGTACAAACCTCCTGTGATCAATAGTAAATATTTGCAGACATCAGGCTCCCTTTATTCTCTTACTGAATAAAGAAAATAAGGGGAGCCTGATGTGGACACTCTTTCCTCTATCGTGCCTTTCTGTTCTCATTCATAATTTATTTTCTCAATAATATTTTTTATAAAGGAGAAAACTATAACTACTATGAAGAAACATTACAGTGAGAAAATGAGGTGTTTGAAATCCCAGTTAGAAGCTTACCAAGAGCTGATGAACAAGAGCAACATACACTGGCAAGATACAGTTAAGGTAAACAAGTATTTCTGTTTTACATGTGGATAAGCACGGCAAGTACTTGCAGAGGTTGCAGGAACAGGCATTGTAATTGATGCTCTCTTCTTATGGACAGATAGTTAAATGAAGACATGCAGTTTGTAAAATTTTAAAATAAGCTATGTATTTCTCCTTCTGGAGCTGAATAAAGCTTTACACAGTATAGTTCCAAACTTGTTTTCATAGCTTGACCTAGCTATGCTATGGACTTGGAAATAGCTTTGCTTTCATAAATAATGTGTGAAGGACATTCTTAGAATATATAGGATGTGTGCTGTTTATTTGGTGATGAGTAGATATTAAGGTTTATCCTATTCCTCCTTCTGTTCTGCTACTGAGGAAAAGAAAGAGTTTTTAGAAACAGATTACCTCTGGCCACAAATGGTCATTGCTAAATGAGGAATTTTATTTTTTTTTTTAAGGTCTACAGACCTTAGCAGCCTGGTCCAAATGTTATGACTTTTCAAGGCATGGAGTGAAAAAACTCAAACTGGATACCTTCCAGGAAAATAGTGTTGCAATTGTCATCCCTTTTGCCTTTTTTTACTGCTTTCAGAACCTGAAAGAAAGAAACAGACAACTGATCCAAGAGAAGGAAGATCTTCTTTACCAAATGAAACAAAGTACAGAGAACTGGAGAGAAGAAAAGGTAAAAAAACAGTTTGTGTTTTCCATTTGGAGTCAGATGGTGTTCTTGCTATTGTTTCCAGTGTCTGCTGTTTGCCTGCCTCTCTACCTTGACATATGTACATCTAAATTGGTGAAGATTGAACTACTATGCACTTGCCTTCCTATTTTTCAGGGAAAAATGTAGGTGCTCACCCTTTAAACAGCGATGAAGATAACATATGGTGTTTCATCTTACTATTATTTTATTTCCATTAAGAATTATTAGAAGGCCATTTTTCTTGCATTCCACATTTTATGTCTTTTTTTGAAGAATTTGAAAATTACAGTACAGCACATTGCTTCTTCCTTGTTTAGCAACTGAAATTAAAAATCAACAAAAATCTCTCATTGTCTAAGTTATTGTAATATTGCATTTCAGCTGGCTGACACAGTAGCAAAACTACCTTATTTGGTAGTTTCCAGGAAAAATCCCTAAAGTTCCTGAGGCTTTCCAAGGTTGTCTGTAGTAATGACATTTTAANAAAAAAAAAAAAAGTTGGGTTTTTAATAGATAGCCTTGGTAAACATAGCCTGATATTTGTTATTTTCTGCACGGGGTTCTGTTCCGTTCAATATGTGCAACTCTTCCTTTAGTTTTGCAACACTGCTTTGTTACAGCCAGTTTTCATTGCGGTTCACTTGACAAGATTTCAGGAAGATCTTACCCAACCTTGTGCTGGGGAGTGGTGGGAGTAGGAGGGGGTTGGTGGCTGGGTCTGTGAGGCAGATTCTCTGTTAATTTGTGAAACTGAATGCATATTTCTGTATGATTGCTGAGTGAAGATCTCAGGCAGGATTTTTGTTTCTCTTTTCAAGTGTCCTAGCACCACCTTCTGTTTAAACTCTGCATGGCACCAGTATTTACAATTATGGTTTTTCATTTTTTTTCACTTTTCAAACACTTTGAGTTGTGCCCACTGTTATAATATCCTATTCCTTAATGAGAAACTGAAAAAAAAAACTCAAAAAAACCCGCAAAAAACTGTGGGGTTTACAGATCATTTGACCTAATTATTATATATCGAGGAAAAGTAGCAGAAGTATTTACAATGCAGAGTTAAAAGTGATGAGGATACTGTCTTCTAAGGCTTGTGGGAAGACAGAATATTTTCTGTTAGTCAGATAATGCTGGTAACATTTGGCACGCACAACCTTTTCTGCAGTGTTGCCATAGCTTCCAAAAGCTTGTGTTATTCAACAGTTTCAGTAGAATCAATCATTTTGTCTCTCTTATCATTTCAGTAGCATGGACAAATGCTTAAGAAAGTATAAGCATAGGACCCCTTTACTGAGGCTTGTGTGAAATCACTGGTGTCTCTGGTTTATTTCTGTATTTTCGTTTCCAGTGACATCTAATTACTGCTCAATAGCCTGTTTGTGTAGGTTGTACACATAAGTAGCAAAAACATTATTTACATATTATTGATTATTCTCCTCAAGGAAATATAATGAAAAAATGCTAGAGTATTGATTTCTTGCTATTCTTCTTTTCCTGTCTTGCAGGTTTGGATTCTAGAAAATTTGTGTAAAAAGCTAGATTATCTTTATACACAGCACACACTGAGTGAGTGTTTCAGATGCACTTTCTTGATCTGTTCCTGTTTCTTTCCTGTTTGGTTTTTTGCTTACTGAGCTGCATACCTACTGAAATCAATATAATTTCCTTAATAATCAATTTCCTTTTCAATACTGTGTGCTCAGGTGGAGTAATAAAAGAATGATGAAGCTACAAATTCTGCCTGTAATGACCTCAAACTCCCTAGCACACCTTGTTTTTTACAGTCAGCATAATTTCTCAGTAGGTTTATTTCAACACTTGTAGCCTTTCCTTTGGAAATGTGAAGAAAAACAGAGAATCCTTAATAGTTCTTTGAGTTTAAAGAAATTAAAATGAATTATTGATGAAAATTGAACATTGATTATTAAAAATTATTGGTTTGTGATAAATTCTGGATTTCTAAAGGGAGATAATTTCACAGAGACAATATTGTTGGAACTGCAGATTAGAAATGCTGAAGTTATTCTTACCTGATTTTCTATTGTTTTCAATTCAGCTTTACAGGAACTACACAACATCAGTTTACACGTGGAAAGATTGCTAGACCTCATGAATTTCCAGAAAAAAATTCTTCAACAAAAGTCTGAAAAGGCAGAAGGAGAAAATTCAGATGTATCAGAGGTTTTAGTATTAAAAACAGAACAAGTGAGCATGAAAATGGAAATTTAACTGGTTTTTTATGGGGTTAGTGCAGGTATTTTAAAGGCAATCAGGCTGATTCTAGCAAAAGCTGAAATCAGCCTTAGGCCTAACTGATAGTAATTAAGGTGTGCAAATATATGCATGGCTTGAGTATGATACATTTATGATGAATGATTAAAACATCATAATAATTAAACAAACTCATTGGTTCAGGAATCACCAATAGTGTGCTATGGCTGTTATAATATCTTTGATAGTAGGTATTTTGCTACAAAATGCTTTCAAGTATCCACCTCTTTGACTTATAAAAACTATATTCTGAGTGTTGTAACCAAAGAAACCATCTTATTCAGTACTTCATTTGCTTTTCTCCATTTCTGTTCCACCTCGCTCATTGAAATCTTGCTGGTTTAGTATGAAAGCAATCAAAATTTAGGTCTTGGTTTAGCGTATAAGAGTTATCTTTGTTGCCTGCAGGCAGCTAATGAAGAAGGGAAGACTGACTGGTCAGTGGAAAAGCGATATCTTTGGCAAGCACAGAACATCCTACAAGAGATACAAGAATCTTTACAGAAAAGAGAGAGGGAAGTCACTGAGCTCCTACAAAGTGAAAGGAGATTTAACAAGTCAATGAAACCTCAAATGACAGTGCCAATATTCTTGAAATCTCTTATCAAGATGGTAAGAAGACAGTTTCTATGAATATGAAAGTTTATTTAATGGGTTTTCTAAGTTCATTAAAGAAAAAGAGTGCAGTTTATTTTATTAATGTTATAGTCTTAAAATAGCAAAATGTTATTTTGTATACATTAATTTACAGGTAAGATTTTCAGAATAATTAATGGAATTAAAAACCAACTTGAGCACTCATTATTTGGCATTATTTTTAAAGATAAATTAATGAAGCATAAGAATAGTACCATGGAAAAATCTTTTTCTAGCCTTTCAGTTATGTGAAATGCATGAAGTGCAATTTTTTTATCAATGTTAGGTTCACACCATATATTGTGATGTCCCCGGGGCACAACAATGCATCCATGAGCTTATCAGGAAGAACGAGGATGGGAGAGCTGATCTGGAAGAAGTTTTTAATAATGCTCAGGGAGACATTCTGTCCCATGAAATATTTTGTGGAAATGAACCTATGGATGACACAAGGTATATTGAATAGTTAATAAAACAAAGATAGAAATAACATAGAAAAATAATGACCTCTTTTCACAGAGAGAAAATATATATTGAAGAATGCTGTTATAGTTTTCATGTCTATTTGTGGGGGAAAGTATTAAAGTAGGGTCTACATCTATATTATGAGAGAAATCAATAGCTTAGAAATACCTTGCATAAAAAGCAGAAAAACATATCAACATAACTGATTTGTGCAAGTTTTATCCACTGTATCATAAAATATACTGAAATAAGCTTATTTGGCAGCCCTGTGCTACAACATCAATGTTTTCTCTTCCTACATTTTCTGCCGGAAGTTCCTCAAAATTTAGCTTCTTTACAAATTAATTTCCTTACAAGTAACTTCTACTTTTTTTTTTTTTTTTTTTTTTTTTTTTTTTTTTTTTTTTTTTTTTTTTTTTTTATGCTAGGACACACCTTCCAATGAAGCTTTTCAGAAATATTGGGAAAGCAAAGTCTGATTTAGAATACGTTGAAACAGAAAAAATTGTGTTTGATTGCATTCAGACAGGAGAAATCCCAAACTGGATTAAAAGGGATTGTCTTTACATAGCCTGGTCAGGTGAGAAATCCTCTTGTCAAATTACAGAAGCTTAACTATCCTCAGACAACATACTTTTGAATACATAATAGTGCATCAGTAAAAAACATGTTGCCATGCCTTAAGGGTTTCCATGCCACATCTTCCATTTTTGGCATTTTAGTGAGCTATTATATGAATTGTAATAGTGGCTCATGCCTTGTAAACACAGGGATTCCAAATTTATGTTCCACTGTGCATCTTTTCTTTGGTATCTTTATCATTTTGACAATAGATGTCTTTTTATATTGTGTCTAAATATCTCAATGCATGTTCTTGGTAGATGCACCCAGAATCTCCCCAGATTTGGCAGACATATGCTGGATGAAATAACAAACATGGAATTCACAAGGCAGTACCCCTTTTCAAGAAAACTTAAAAATATCCATTGCATGAGTTTAACACACTATGCTCTTCTAGTGGGACTAGTAGAAAATCTCTTTTCAAATATTTGATTTGCTTTTTCTATGATTCTGCAACACAAAGCCTGGTCTTGGTGCTTTAGTCAAAGGAAGGTTGATGTGTTCTTCTATTTGAAAAAAATGATTATTTCTAATTTAAAAGATTTATTGTGTTATATATTGATCCTGTGTAACTATATAATTATGGGAACTCTCCAGAAGACCCTGCAATATGCTCTGAGGAGACAGAGACACCATTCCGAAGAACTCATTCAGAAGTTTAAAATAGAAATCAAGGTAATACATTACAATGTATCACCTGACATAGTTTTCAAGAAGTTGTTAATGCACTCGTTTTCCTAGATATTTTTAAGGCATTTGAGATTTGCTCTTTTTCTGTGATGTCTAAGCACATTTACATCCAAAAATTACATTGTTTTGCTAACTAGTGAATTACAGGGTTATAGTTTTCTGTGTATGAAAGGATTCCCCAGTTCTATTTTGCGCCTATATATGGGGTTTTGTTCATTTACAAGTCTTTAAGCATCTTGGTGGCCCTTGATGTCTGTTATAAGTAAAATATATTAGAATCATAGAACCCTTTAGGTTGGAAAAGACCCTTTTAATCATTTAGTCCCACCATTATCCCAGCACTATCAAGTCGACTACTAATTCGTGTCCCAAAGTGCCACATCTAGACAGATTGTTTTTTTAAAATACCTCCAGCTATGGTGATTCAATCAGTACCCTGGACAAACTGTTCCAATGCTTGGCACCCCTTTACATGAAGAAATTTTCCTTTCCATGCAAATCTAAATCTCCCCTGGCTCAGCTTGTGGCCATTGGTCCTGTCATTTGTTCCCTGGGAGAAAAGATCCTTCTCCATCACGCTCCCACCTCCTTTCATGTAGTTGCAGAGAGCAATAAGGTCCCCCTTCAAACGTCCTTTTCTCCGGGCTAAAAACCTACAGCTCCCTCAGTCAATCCTCATGATATTTGTGATCCAGACCCTTTACTAGCTTTCTTGCCTTTCTCTGGACATGCTCCAGCAGCTCTGGTTTCATATATCTAATGATTTGGGATACATGGATTCCTTGCTTATTAAAAAAAGGCTAGGTTAAAAACTAAGCATTGCATCCTGTAAATTTACATTAGAGTAAATAAGTGAAAAAAAAGTAACTGCTTGAACTGAGTTTTCTCACACTGGGCAAATAACATCCATGGGTCCATGGACCCTGGCACACATGAGTGCTGAGAGAGATGTCGTAAATCATAGCAAGGCTGCTCACCATCAGCTTTGAAAGATCATGGAGTTGGGGAGAGGTGCCTGAAGACTGGAA
>VYXD01004629.1:3053-15082 GCA_013397195.1 Hylia prasina | reverse complement strand
CCAGCCCCTTCCCAGCTCCCTCAGGAATTCTCCAGCCCCTTCCCAGCTCCCTGAGGAATTCTCCAGCCCCTTCCCAGCTCCCTCAGGGATTCTCCAGCCCCTTCCCAGCTCCCTCAGGGATTCTCCAGCCCCTTCCCAGCTCCCTTCCCTTCCCTGGCCACGCTCCAGCCCCTCAGGGTCTCTCTTGTCAGGAGAGCCCCAGATTATCCCTAAAATCCCCAGGGATTAGGAAGGAGAGCAGAGGTCCCAGCACAGAGAGCAGGAGCCCTTTGGAGCACAACACCTGGAATTTTCTTCCCCACCTGTGGCAGGGAACGCCCATGCACTATGGAAGTGTCGTTGCTGTTTCATTGTGGGATAAATATTCCCATTTTTCCATCTTAAAACTCCCTTCCCAATGAAATTCCATGGCAGCAGAGTCAGTTTAAATTTTCCCTGGCAAGTCAGTGATATCCGTGTGAGTTTTGTGCTGCTTCTCCTGCACAATTTCCTGGTTTTATCCCTCAGCTCTTCCAGCTGAATTCCTGCTGTTCCAGTGCTTCGGGTTTCCCACAGGCTGCTCCAGGACTTTGCTTTTTCCAGGGGTTCAAAATATCAGGAACCAGCACTTAATCCCAGCTGGGAGGAATCTCTGGGATTCTGCTTTGTGGAATCCCACTTTTCCTGTGGGGTATGCTCATAGAATATTCCCATTCCACCCTGGAAATTCCTTAACAAGATGGAAATTTAAATTTAAAAAAGTCTGTGCTCATTTTAAGCGTCCAATAATGGTGTAAAAAAATACACTTATGGATTTCTCCCTTGTGGATTTTGTCCCACCAATTTTTAAGGAAGCTGTTCTTTTGAAACAGAAAAATTAGGATGAAATACCAACCTGCTTTTTATGTTTGTTGTGAGGTTATTCCTTGTTTTTCCCTTCTGGAAGGAGCCCAAACCAGCTGGAATTCAGTGCTCCCAGAAGTGCCCTCTCCTCTTCCCAGTTACACATTCCCAGGATTGGATACAAAATTCCAACAAAGAACCCTTGGAGAAAAAACCCCTTGACAAGGGTTTGTAATCCAAATTTCAGTCATGTGGAAGAGTTTGGGAATAGATGGTCTTTGTATTCCCTGATCTCTTCCCAATTTATTTATTAATATCTAATAATTAATAGGTAGAATATAATGAGGTGGTTCCCCAGCATTAAGAAGCAAATGGAAGAGAAAGGGAAATGAAATGAACGTTTTCATGGAAATTCTCCATGAAAAGAAGTAAGAAATAATAGATTTCTTTTTCAATTGGGTATTTCTAGATATAAAAAAATATTCCTAAATATTTTTAATCTGCTCTTTGATCCTTTTCCCTTTCTATTAATGAGGAAAATGGGGATGTGTGGATAATTCTCCAGGAGAACAAGGGAATTGGGCTGTTGGTAATGAGGGCTCTGTTATCCATGGCTCAGCCTCCTACCCCAACTCCTCTGGGATCTGATTCATCCCTGAGATCCCAGGAGAGAGGAGCCAGGGGCTGCTCCCAGTGGGAAATAGACTTCCCAGCACAAGGCCCACACCTCGTAATCACATCCCAAATTAAAAGTCTGGAGTGATCTGGTTCCCTGGGAAAGCAGAGTTCTGCTGGAGGAGAGCCCAGCTCTGATTTTTGGGATCTTGAGCGTGTTTTTAATTGGTGCCTTCTCCTATTTTTGTGTGGATAACAGGGAGATCTTAATTTGTGCTGAGATGAGTCAGGAGTGGGAGTTTTTAAGAAATCCATGCTGGATTTAAAAAAAAAAAAAAAACAAACCAAGAAAACCAGGAAAAATCCCAAAGCAGCGAGGAAAGCTCCAGTTTTGGGTTTAGTGTAATCCTGCATTAACCAGGAATTGGAGTTTTCCTTGGGAAGAGCCTGGCTCAGGGCCTGCAGCTCATGAGCCAGATAATTCAGGAGGGCTTCAGAAATCCCAGAAATCCTGGACACGCTTCAAATGGGATTAAGGAAACTCCTCTCTTAGGGAAGGAAGGAAATGGGTGAATCTGGAATCCAGGAGCTGCTGCGTGTGGGCCGGTCCCAGCCTGATCCTGGGAAACTGGGAGGGATTTTCCTCCTGAAGCACAGCAGATCCTCACAATTGTCTGGCTGCAGAAAAGGCTCTTCCCTGCCCATGTGGGAGGGCAGGAAGTGGGATTGGGATCCTCTCCTGGAACACCAACTGTGCCCAGAATATTCCCTCCACAGCCACTGGTTTCCAGAAGTTCTCTCTCCTTCCATCCATCCATCCCTCCCTCCATCCACTGGGAGCTGGTGGTTCTGAGCTGCTTTGGAACTGGAATCTCTGTGTGTGTGGGCAGCAGCAGGAATTTCCCCACGGAAAAGGAGCTCAGGAAATGCCCAGGGAGGTTTGGAGTGCCCGTCCCTGGAGGTGTCCCAGGAATTCCTGGGGGTGGCACTCAGAGCTCTGGGTGGGGACAGGGTGGGCACAGCTGGGACTCCATGACCTTGGAATGCTTCTCCAGCCTCAGTGATTCCATGAAAACCTGTGTCCTGATCCTGCTGCTCAGGTCTGGTTCCGTGTCTGCTCCTTTGGGACCTTTTGTGGTAGCTGGAGATGGACACAGAGAGTGGGAAGAGCCATGGGATGCTCCAAGGAAATCCAGCTCAGGTGCTGGCCTTGGACACTTCCAGGGCTCCAGGGGCAGCCACAGCTTCCCTGGGAATCTTTGCCAGGCCCTCCCCACCTTATCCGAGTTATTCCTGGCAGGAGAGTGCAGGGAGAAGTGGTTTGTAAAAATGTGAGGAGGTTCCTTTATTATTTGGGAGTACGACAAAATCAAGGAATTCTGCACTCCCGCCTTTCCGGATTGACGAAGGAAAGAAAAAGGATCCTTTTCCAAGCGTTTCACTTGGCTCCATTAATGAGTTAATTAATAAATTAGCCCTGGCCCACCTCCGTGGAGAGGCAGCCATGTTGTGAAACACAGAGTCAGGGAATGATCAGGTGCAGGTGCTTTTGTTGAGGAGCTCTGGGAATCGGGGGCACAGACCCAAATCTGACTCCCACACTGGCTCAGGAATGAACATGTTTGACACCCTTTCCCTCACATAACTTAAATTTAATAACTTCATTATTAAACCCACATTCTTCTGCTGTGTGCATTGATTTCCCCCAACCACGAACCCACCAGAGCCCAAAACATCCTTTCTCACCATCCTTGGTGCTGCTTCTGTCCTTTCTCATGATTCTTATTTTCAGTTATCAGCAACCATTACATTTAACAATCACATCATTTACAATATGACAATTATACAAGTGCAGTATAATAACATGATCCAGTAAAACAAAGCTGAACGTTTGTTCCCAAGGCCTGGTTCTCTTCCCAGGCCAAACCTTTCTTTCCACTCTCCCTCCCTGAATATCTTGTGTACAATTCCCATGATTTTAGAACCATTTTAACCCTTTGCCATCAGCCAGTCCCAAGTTTTCCAGGTGCTCTACCCCCCTGAATATATTGTGTACAATTCCCATGCCTTTAGAACCATTTTAACCCTTTGCTATCAGCCAATCCCAAATTTTCCAGGTGCTCTCCCCCCTGAATATATTGTGTACAATTCCCATGATTTTAGAACCATTGTAACCCTTTGCCATCAGCCACTCATCCCTCACATCCCAATCCCAGCGCATGGACTGGAAAGGGGAGGAGCTGGATGGGGATTTTCCCCGGACAGGGATGTCTGAGGGGCTCTGCTGTCTCCGTTCCAGGGGTGGTGAAGGTGGATTACGGGGACGTTTCCGTCAGGAAAGCCCTGAGGGAGAGCCTGGGCTGCAAACCCTTCTCCTGGTACCTGGAGAACGTGTACCCTGACTCGCAGATCCCGCGCCGGTACTATTCCCTGGGAGAGGTACGGGCCAGCCTGGGGGAACAGGGATGTGGGGAGGCAGCGGGGCTGGGAAAGTGGGAATTGCGGGAAAGCAGGGGGGAAAGGAAATCTGTGGGGAGAAGGGAAAGCAAGAATTGCAGGAAACCTGTGGGGAAAGGAAACCTGTAGGGGAAAGGAAACCTGTGGGGAAGGGAAAGCAGGAATTGCAGGAAAGCAGGGGGGAAAGGAAACCTGTGGGGAGAAGGGAAAGCAGGAATTGTAGGAAAGCAGGGTGGAAAGGAAGCCTGTGGGGAAAGGAAACCTGTGGGGAAGGGAAAGCAGTGGAGAAGGGAAAGCAGGAATTGCAGGAAACCAGAGGAGAAAGGAAAGCAGTGGAGAAGGGAACCCAGTGAGGAAAGGAAAGCAGCAGAGAAGGGAAAGCAGTAGGGAAGGGAAAGCAGGAATTGCAGGAAACCAGGAATTGCAGGAAACCCAAGGAGAAAGGAAACACATAGAGAAAGCAAACCAGTAAAGGAGGGAAAGCAGGAATTGCAGGATACCAGTGGAGCAGGGAAGGCAGTGGAGAAAGGAAACCAGGAAGTAAAAAAACCCAGGAACTGCAGGAAACCAGGAGGAAACCAGGAGTTACAGGAAATTAATCCAGTCAGGGAACCCAGAGTACAATAAACCAGTAAGGAAAGCAAGAACTGGAAACCAGTAAGGGAAGGAGACCAGTAACTACAACAAAGCAGGAAGCCTGGGAAAGCAGGAAAACCAAGAAATAAAGGAAACCAGTAAGAACTGGAAACCAGTAAGAACTGGCAAGGAATCTTACCGGTACCCAGTAACTACAGCAAACCAGCAGGTAAAGGAAACCAGTAAATCCAGGGCACCAGGAAGTGCAGCAAACCAGCAAATAAGCAAATAAACCATTAACTCCAGCAGACCAGTAGTACTGGAAACCTGTAAGTGAAGGAAATCAGCAATGCAGGAACCCAGTAAATAAAGGGAGCCAGGAGCAGAGGAAACCAGTGAGGACTGGAAACCAGTTAGTAAGGAAAGCCAGTGGTGCAGGAAAGCAGTAAAACCTGTAAGTAAAGGAAAGCAGGAGGTGTCCAGAGCCAAGGGATTCATTCCCAGGGGGATGAGGTGGCTTTGGAGCCAAGACTCAGGTGCTGGAGCTCCCTCCTTGTCTCTTCTTCCTCTTGATTTCTAATTTCTCTTTATTTCATTTTTTTTTTTTTTTAAAGTCCTTTTCAAGGAGAAGTTGCTGTTCCAAACATATTCCTCCTTCTCCTTAAAAATCTCCCTTTAAATCGAGTGTCTAATCCAAATGTTCCTGTCAATGCTCAGGCAAATTTATCTCCCAAATGGAGCAGGAGATTGGAAAAGTGAAGTTTGGGGTTAATATTTTGACAATTAATACGCAGCCCTTGAGGGGAACCTTCCATCATCACCTACTGCTTAGAAAGAGACTAAAAATGGCTTTTTTTGGATTGGCTTTTTTTTTTTTTTTTCCCCAAGAAATGTTTGTTCTCTGAGTGTTTTCCAGCCTGGAGCTGAGGTTCTCAGACATTCCTGGTAATCCCAAGGCTCTGGGACCACCAGGGGCTGGAATTTCTTTCAAATTCAACAAATTCACAGTTAAAAAATGTTACCTTGAGGCATTCCTGCGCTGCCTTTTAAAAGCTCTGGAATGGGTTGGTTTGATGGTGATGGAATAACAATCCTGGAATAACACTCCAAGGAACAAATGGCTCTTTTTCTTTTTTTTTTTCTTTTTTTTTCTGACATCCAGGGAAGTGATTTCCCATTGAAATCTGCCATTGTAGGCAGGAATAAAAGGCGCTGGAGGATTCCAGGTTTAATCCTGCCAAAAGAAAGGGAGCTGGGGGTTTCCAGCGAGGAAAGGACTTGTCCTAGGGAATGTCAAATAGAGGGGGATTGTGCCACGTTGTCAGGCCGGAAAATGGGATGAGGAAAGGCAGAAAATAGTGATTAAAACACCTGACTCGGGCAGTGTGGCCTCGGTTTCCATGGAAGCAGCAGCTCAGGCAGGAGCTGGGAATTAAAGCCCTGCTTGGCTGTTCCAGTGGAGCAGGAAAAGGGAATTGCAGCCTTAAAGCCCAGGCAGCAGCAGGGACGATTTTTAAGGCATTGGGAGTGCATTTTTTGGACATTTTCCCGCCTTTCAGAGGAGATTTGGGCAGGATTTGTTCCGTCCAAGCTGGAGCAGCAGCACTAGGCCATAAATGATCCATGTCCTGCCCTGGATGTCTCTTCCTGGGCTCGAATCCAGGGAAAAACGGCGTAAATCAAAGCAGCAGGCCTCAAGGTGCATTTCCCCAGAGGATATTTTTGTTGTTTTCTGGGATAAACAGAGAGGAAAAGAATGGAGATTTCGACAGATTTGGGATAATCATCCTGAATTCCCTATGGACATGGGATAGTGAGAGGTGTCCCTGGCCATGGATGAGCTCTGGGGCCGCTTCCAGCCCAGCCATCCCATGGCTCTTTGGGAATAGGATCTGTTGCACAGATTGCAATTTTCTGCACAAGTCTGGCAGGCCCAGGGAATATCTGAAGGGATATTTCACCTCTTTCCTTTCTCCAGATCAGGAATGTTGAGACCAACCAATGCCTGGACAACATGGGCCGCAAGGAGAACGAAAAAGTGGGATTTTTCAACTGCCACGGCATGGGAGGGAACCAGGTAAATAAAAAACAGGGAAAGGTGGCTGATTTGTCCAAGAGTCCCTTTGGAATAGTTTAGATATCTGTTTCAATTCTGTTTTAGATTTTTTTTTGGTGTGGAGGTAATATCAAAATAATCAGTGAAAATCCCAAAATATTTTCGATTTCGAGCTGAAGGATTTTAAGAGGACTCAGCCATTTCCTTCAATTTCAGCCCCAAACTCTGGGGGAATGTTGGTGCATATCCATGGGAAGTATCCCAGTGAATACATGAAATAGAATCCTGCTGTCATTTAATAACAAATTCAACATTCCAGACACGAACATTAGGAAGATTGATCAGGAATTTGAATTTATTTTTGTAAAAATTGAGATGGGGCGGGAATCTCCACAAACGTGGCTGGATCCACCCATTCTGACTGGAAATATCCAGGATAAAAACAAATATCCAGGATGTTCCTTACTGGAATTCCAGTAGTGGGGAGTTCCATTTGGAGAGGCTGGAAAAGGAGTAGAAGAGTGGATGGAATTCTTGTGACCAACGACTCTGGCTTAATTGGAACAAAATTTGCATATCCCAGTGGATATTCCAATTAGCACGGCTGCTCCAGATGGGGTTGGGGATGCAAATTATGATTGAGGGACTCTTAAGCACATTTTCAATTAGTTCTATTTTAATTAATTCCAACCTTTCATTATTTACGTGTGGAATTTTCCGGGGGTGGTGCCGGGCTGGCGCGGTCACCATTCCCTGGTAGCTCCGGCATTCCAGACACTGCTCCAGGCCAGATTCCTGGTGGGAGAGGCTGGGATGCTCCGTGTTCCCATCCCTGATTCATCCTGGAGCTTCATCCCAGCCCCTGCCAGCCCCTCCTGTCACTTCCTCCATCCTCACTGGAGCTCGGCCTCATTGCGCTGCTCTGGGGGGCGGAAAAGTTTCCCTTTCTCCTGAATCCCAATGGATTTGTCCAGTGGAAAACCTTCCCCTTTCCGTGGATTTCTCCAATAAAAGACCTTTCCCTTCCCCTGATGTCCAGTGGATTTCTCCAGTGGAAAACCTTCCCCTTTCCATGGATTTCTCCAGTGGAAAACCTCCCCCTTCCTCTGAATTCCAATGGATTTCTCCCATAGAAAACCTTCCCCTTTCCATGAATTCTAATGGATTTCTCCAATACAAAACCTTTCCCTTCCTCTGAATTCCAATGGATTTCTCCCATAACAAATCTTTCCCTTCCCCTGAATTCTAATGGATTTCTCCAATGGAAAACCTTTCCCTTCCCCTGAATTCCAATGGATTTCTCCAATGGAAAGCCTTTCCCTTTCCATGAATTCCAATGGATTTCTCCAATGGAAAATCTTCCCCTTCTGAATTATAATGGATTTCTCCAATGGAAAACCTTTCCCTTCCCCTGAATTCCAGTGGATTTCTCCAATGGAAAACCTTCCCCTTCCCCCGAATTCCAACGGATTTCTCCCGTGAAAGGCTCCAGCTCGTGCCCCAGCTGGGGGCCACTCCAGGCTGGAATTCCCAGCCCTTTTCCTCCCCGCCCGCGTTCCAGGTGTTCTCCTACACGGCGGACAAGGAGATCCGCACGGACGACCTGTGCCTGGACGTGTCGCGGCTCAACGGGCCCGTCCTGATGCTCAAGTGCCACCACCTGAGGGGGAACCAGCTCTGGGAATACGATGCCGAGGTACCGGGGCCGGGCCGGGACACTCCCACCATCCCCGGGGCTGGAAAAGCATTCCAGGGTCACGGGCTGCCAGCTGTGCCCGCCCTGTCCCCACCCGGAGCTCTGAGTGCCACCCCCAGGGATTCCCGGGACACCCCCAGGGATTCCTGGGACACCTCCAGGGATTCCTGGGACCCCTCCAGGGATTCCTGGGACCCCTCCAGGGATTCCTGGGACCCCTCCAGGGATTCCTGGGACCCCTCCAGGGATTCCTGGGACCCCTCCAGGGATTCCTGGGACCCCTCCAGGGATTCCTGGGACCCCTCCAGGGATTCCTGGGACCCCTCCAGGGATTCCTGGGACCCCTCCAGGGATTCCTGGGACCCCTCCAGGGATTCCTGGGACCCCTCCAGGGATTCCTGGGACCCCTCCAGGGATTCCTGGGACCCCTCCAGGGATTCCTGGGACCCCTCCAGGGATTCCTGGGACCCCTCCAGGGATTCCTGGGACCCCTCCAGGGATTCCTGGGACCCCTCCAGGGATTCCTGGGACCCCTCCAGGGATTCCTGGGACCCCTCCAGGGATTCCTGGGACCCCTCCAGGGATTCCTGGGACCCCTCCAGGGATTCCTGGGACCCCTCCAGGGATTCCTGGGACCCCTCCAGGGATTCCTGGGACACCTCCAGGGATGGGCACTCCAAACCTCCCTGGGCATCTCCTCCCAGCCCCTGCCCTCCTTTTCCATGGGGAAATTCCTGCTGCAAAAGCCTTCCCAGGTCCTCAAGTCCAAGCTGTGCCCCATCCCCACCTTGTCCCCAGCCCAGCCACGTCCAGGAGTTCCTCGGACACCTCCACCCTTCCTGCCTGGAAGGTGGAATTCTTCCAATGGAATACACCCGGGGGATGTGCTGGTTTTTCCCTCAAATTGAGCAGGATTTCCCAGGAATTGTGTAAATCCCAGCTCAGCCATGAGATGGAGCTCCTAAAACAGGAATACTCCATGTGTTTATGGCGTCTCCAAGGATTGGCTGCTTGTTCTCCTGGAAGACATCCCATTGCATTCCCTATCCCTGGATTGATTGACCAAATCTTTTTATTACCAATTTGCCTTGGAATATTCAGGTTTCAGCTGCCCCTTTTCCCTTTCATTTCATGATTGCCATTAATTATACATTTATTAGTGTGTTATTAACCTCCAAACATTCCTAATATCCAGGAATTTTTTTCCCAAGAAAACAACCAGTTGTGATATTACAATTTTTTTTTTCCAGAGAAACAGTTACAGGAATCCCTTGTATTCATTCATTCGATTTTCCAGTGGAATTACACTGATTTTTCCTTTCCTTGTTTACTCGTGAATTGCATGGAGGGATTTTGGGTGGTCTTTAGGAATTTTAGGAATTCTGGCATGGCAACGGACAACAGGACATGAAATAATCCTAAAAAGGGATTTCTCTGAGGGATTTTCATGGAATTTTTTGTAATTCCCTGCTATTACTATTTTTTTAATATAATATTCTAATTTAATTTGTGGTGTTTAAATACTGAATAAATTCCAGGCTCCCACGCCTGGTGATTCCCGTTGTGACATCCAGGGAAACCTCTGGGTGTGGAGAGGGATGAAATCCTGGGACATGACAAAGGAATCCAGGGAAAAGATAAGGCTGGGAATGTGTCACAGCTGATAGGAAGGAGTTTAATTCCCTGTGGATGGATGCTGATGTCAGGATTTATTCCTGACAAATTCCTCAGGCTTTATTCCTGACAAATTCCTCAGGCTTTATTCCTGACAGATCCCTCAGGATTTATTGCAAGGCTGCCAGAGCTCAGGGAGTGTTTGGAAAACGCTCTCAGGGACAGGATGGGATTGTTGGGATATCCTGGCAGGGCCAGGGGTTGGATCAGTGATCCCCATGGATCCCTTCCTGCTCAGAATTCCCTGATTTTTTCCTGGATAATTGTTTGTCCCCAATCCCGGTGTCCGTGCAAAGCCGTGGGATTTCCATCCAGGGGGAGCTGAGGGGCTGCACAGAAAATGTTCCTTGGATCACTGACTCTGCTTTCCTTCTGTCTCCCCTTCCCTCAGTATTTTGGGAAATGGGAATATAGCTTTGAGGTAAGTCTGGTGCAATCCCTGTGCCAAATCCCAGTCCCTGGAATAGCTCCTGTAGCAGTGCCCTCGCTCAGTGCTTCTCCATAGCTGCTGCTCCAGCATTCCAGAGCTTTCCACTCCCTGAGCCGGCCTGGGACAGAGCTGGGAATGTTCCCCTGGAGAAGGGAAGGCTCCAGGGAGAGCTCAGAGCCCCTGGCAGGGCCTGGAGGGGCTCCAGGAGAGCTGGAGAGGGACTGGGGACAAGGGCTGGAGGGACAGGACACAGGGAATGGCTCCCACTGGGAAAGGGGAGATTTGGGTGGGATTTTGGGAATTGGGAATTCCTGGCTGGGCTGGAATTCCCAGAGCAGCTGTGGATCCCTGTGAGTGTCCCAGGCCAGGCTGGAGCAGCCTGGGATGGTGGGAAGTGTCCCTGCCCATGGGATTGGGATTTAAGGTCTTTCCATCCCAAACCATTCCATGAATCCATGAAGAGCCTGCTCAGATTCCCACATCCTCCCTTATCCCCCTGCGGGGAACCCGCTGCCTTTGGGTATTTCACATCCTGTAAACACCAGAGAGAGAGAATTCCAAGTCCTTTACTCACGGACCTCTGCTTTCCCTGGAGACATTCCCGGCCAGGAGGGAGCAGGGAGCGCTGATCCGGAGTGATCCAGCCCTGCTGTCCCTGCCCGTGACTCCAAGTGACATTTCTGGGACACTTGGCCCTGATGTTTTTAGTGGCTCCTTTATCCTCACGCCACTTTTTCCCTTCCCAGTCCAAAACCATGGGAAAGGAGCGGGTGAGGGGCTGGGATGTGGGAAGAGCATTCCAGCTGCTCCAGCCCCGGGCACCTCAGGGATGGGCTGGGAAGAGTTTAGGGAAGTGGCAGCTCCCCTTCATCTCACCCCGCCTGGAATTGGCGCTGGAAAGGAAAAGCTGGAATTGTGGTTGGGGGAAAAAAAAAAAAACAACTGATAAATGTTTAATGAATTCTGGTTTTGATTGGGAAATTCCCAAGTGGGATTCAGGGTGGTTTGTGCAGGAAAAGCCCCATTGGTGCCCAGATTATTCCCATGGGGAATCACAGCCATGCAAGGGGTTGGAGAGGCAGGACTGGGAGCCTGGTGGATCTGGAGCAGGGAGGAAACTTTGGGATATTTGTGCAGGAAAAAAAAACCCAAACCGTCTCTGCCTGGACCTTTCCAATGGGGAATTGCAGCAATCCAAGGGGTTGGAGGGGCAGGACTGAGAGCCACGCTCTGCTGGATCGTGGGAATGGTCTCAAGAACAAGTTTGGGGATATTCCTGCCAGGAAAAATGCCATTTCTGCTTGGATCTTCCCAGCAGGGAATTGCAGAAATCCAGGGGTAGGAAAAAGGGGATTGGGAGCCACAATCCACTCTGGATCATGGGAATGATCTCAAGAGCAGGGAGGAAATTTTGGGATATTTCTTCCAGGGAAACTCCATCTCTGCCTGGATCTTTCCAATGGGGAATTGCAGCAACCCAAGGGAGAACAGGACTGGGAACCCCAATCCATTGTGGATCATGGGAATGGTCTCAAGAGCAGGGTGGAAGTTTTGGGGTTTTTGCTTGGAAAACCCCATCTCTGCCTGGATCTTTCCAGCAGGGAATTGCAGCAATCCAAGGGCAGGGAGAACTTTCCAGCAGGGAATTGCAGCAATCCAAGGGCAGGGAGATCTTTCCAGCAGGGAATTGCAGCAATCCAAGG
>VYXD01004627.1:0-20588 GCA_013397195.1 Hylia prasina | reverse complement strand
TAGGAATGTTATTGTGAAGAATAATAGATACAACTAAATTATATTGAACCAAAAATTTTAATAAAAAACATGAAAATCAAAATAAAAGAAGTCTTAATATGAACATTGTTTTGCTTTGGAAATTTGGTCCAGGTAATTTTTAGACATTGTATTATATGTAGTTTGGTTGTGGATTTTCCAGAGACAAAAAGAGGGTTATAAGTCATCATAAACCTGGCTGTACATTCCAGTCCCTCTCAAGGTCCATGATGACCGTTTAGCCACAGAACCATCATTCATTTTCTCCATCACAATGACTCAGGCCAGAATTACATCTCATCTTTTGAAATAGATTCACTACAAGTGGAAAAAAAATTAATTTCTTTTCAGGTAGATTTAGGGATATGTATGTGAGTCCTAATAAAGTTTAAACTGTTTTTACTACAATATGTGAGTTTCTCATGTGCTCTCTCCTTTATTTTTCCAAACCTCCCCTCATCCCACCAGCATAGGGGGTATTGAGTGAAGGACTGTGTGGTGCTTACTTTCTGGCTGGGGTTAAATCACAGCATCCAAGGAGGGAAAGATACAGGAGTCTATTAGTCACTATTTCTGAGACTATCAAATCTCTTGTGGAGGAGCAGAATTTTTTTGTTTCATGACACATGTTTGAGCTTACAACCATTGGCCACATCTGTCTGTCCCATTCATAAGAAAGCCCCATCTGTCTCATTGTAGAATATGTTCTCTTGTTTCCTTAACCTTCAAATAAAAAAAGCATTTTCACATTACCCGGTTTTTCTTTTTACCTCATATTTGGCATCTTAACACTAATAGCATTCCCATACGCATCTTAACCAGGGAAAGAGATTATTGTAGGAAAAGAAGGTGGCAAATGTATTGCTCATTAGTCTTTCAGGAGATAAAGTAGGAAGAGACACAGAAAATGAGCAGTGAATGCAATAAAGATGAATTAGTCAAGTTATGAAAAAAAAGGAAGCCAAATTCTAAAATATTCTAACTGTCATGTATAGCCATACCAGTAAATGTTGCCTAGAAAAAGTGAGGATTCCTGGATATTTTTAGTCTTTTCAAAGACTACTTGAAATATATTTTGGTAGCTGACCTAAATGCATTTCTCTCAATTTCTTTCTTGGTTTTGGTAATGCTGTGTTGCTCTTTTTTCTCTCATTTTGACCCCCCTATGTTTACCCTGAGGGCTGAATAGTTACCTTCAGCCCTACAAAAAGAATCTCTGTCTATTTTACATGGAATTCTCTGTCCTTCGAAACAGAAGGAAAAGGAAGAGAAAAGAACACTGTTAAGAATGAAGATGTGACTGATTTTCCTGTTTTCAGGGTGACACAGAGGCAAGAGCTGCCTTTCCCTTGGTACTCAGTAATGCCTGTGCTTCTGGCTAGGAAGAGATTCTGCACAGCACAGAAGCATCAGATAATTTTCATCTGTAGCTGTACTCTGTGTCTCACACAAAGTAGGATAAGCAGTATGTGGCCTTTAAGGTTTTACAAAAAAAATAAAAGATCTTTGACTGGTGATGACAATGTACATATGTTTATGCATGTGTATGAATGGAAAAAGCAGACATTTATTTCTCTGCAAGTTTTAGTAGCCCTTTGGCCTCTGGAAGACTTTTTTATAAATGCCAAAAGCATTGCTTACTGTAAGCTTAGGCAAACAATATAAGAATCTATTCTTTGACTTTCCATAATTTCTGTGATACTATTTAAAAACATAATTATACATACATACAATACTGCTGTGTCTTTCTAGGAGGCCACATAAATGTTAAATGCAGTGGTCATGAAGGCTGGAATGAAAAGTTAAACACTGGCAATAGTTTATGGAATAGGATTAAGAGGAAATTAATAAAAGCAATCCTTAACATGTGTCTAAGGTCTGTTCAACTTACAAATGTCAGATTCTACTTTTTCACCTGAGGAAATATTGAAAACAAAAGTCTGGATTTGCTGAGGCAAATCTTGGGAAAGGAAAACAGATCATAATTTTTATTAATATTACCACAGCAGCATCCCAAAAGTAAGATATGTTTTTGTTTAGTGTTTTACAACTGACTGCAATAGCAGAGTAATTTTGAAAGGAAAGGATATGTATTTCCCACAGATAACTTAAGAGTGAAAATATTGTTAGAGTTATGAAGTAAGTTATTCAGTACAGGGGCTATTTTAGAATGTACCAAACTCTGTAATCTCACCTTTTTGTTTGAAGGGACTTTTTGTTTGTTTCAGGAGAATAAGTAGGAAGAGACAGGATGCCAATCAGACAAGACATTTAGCCTCAACTAGAAGCAGTTTTTTGCTGCTTGCATTTTTTTATGTCCTCACAGAGAGCAAATGTGATCCTTGTGACTTTAAAAATACATGGATTTTCTATACAGTCTTAAAAACCAACTGTTCTCCTGAGCTCAAAATGTTTCCAATAGCAATTTGAAGGAAAGTGCAATAAATTTACCTGAAATTCTTCCTGCATCAGCAAAATTAACTGTTCTCCGTACTGAACGCTTGTTATCTCAGTATTTTCATGAAACCAGAAAGAAACCAAGCTAGAGTGTCAAGACTTTGAGTGCATTGTGACAATTGTACATAAATAGCAGTTTCCATTGTTAAGTGATCCTTTTGCATTTATCTCCCTATTTTAACAAACAATTCAGAAATAATCTTTGTCTTTCCAGTTAAAAGTAAATGAAAGTATTGAGAGTCTGAATGTAAAACGGCTGATGATCAGCTACTGCCAGTGTCATAGTGACTAGCAGAAGTCATCAGAAACTCTTCCAAAACAAAGACTGTTACTGCCTCACAAATTACACAAAGTAGATGCAGGTGTATAGTACTGCTCTTAAACTTAGCTGAGACAATATTTTGGAGGTCTAAGCTGTCCCAGAATGCTCCTGTATTCTGGCTTTCAGTTGCAGATCATCCAAAAGAGACATAGTGCTTTAGTATTTACCAAAGACTTTATAATTGTTTGCAAGAGGCCAGGTTTAAGTAAAAGCAAATTAAAATTTCTTTCCCCACTGAAGTTACAAAGATTTTTAAATAAACGGGTGATGTAAAAGAGGAGAAAGTAATTTTCTCTGTTTACCCCAATGTCAAATCTGAAACACTCTCTCTTCCTGTTTCATCCAGATGAAAAGCTGTAGATAAATTACCTGAGTGTAGGGTTTTTTGTACCTCTTCAATACCAGCCCTGTTATCATTAAAGAGAGCAACTGGCTCGAGAAGAATGCCATTCTTTATACTTATAACCTTGTTTGGTATTTATTCCAGGTTTCATTTAGATTCTAATCTTCCCAGACTCATTTTCTTTTCAAGATTATTGATACTTAGTTTATTTCAGGGGACAGTTTCAGCCCTGTCATCTTGGATTATGTATAGACAATTTATCTACTCATATCTGTCATTGTAACAAGTGTTTTACTCTACTAGTGGGTTTAACTCTTCTTTCCCTGTTATTGTAATATGACAATCCTGAGTGAAGCATCTCCTTATACCAATTCACATAAATGTGTAAATCAACCTGCTAATTATTAATTAAGACCAGACAGAAGAGTTATTCACCACTCTGGAGCAAAAACCTTTTTGAAACCTTTAATCCATCCTGCTTCTCCAGACAAACAAAACGCAAAAATAATCTTGGAAAAATCAGATTTCCTACTGAAATACTGTCTGAAATCCCCAAGTCTAGAGGGTGAGGCAGCAGAAATCTCATAAACTCTTTAAGATTTCTCTTTACCAGGGCTTTTTATACATATTTCTATATTAACTGTAACACCAAATGAAGGACTCCAAAAACTATGCAGATTTGATGAGTGAAAAAAACCACTATAGTCATATACACCCAAAAATATACACCAAGTACCAGTTTCCGGAAATGTTTTTCACCCTATCCCCATTCCCTAAGAGCAACATCCCGTTCTTCCTTTGTATGTATGCTGAGGTCCTGACACTATTGAATCTTCTGGTCTGCTTCAGCAGATACTATGTGACAGAAGAAGACATTGCTGTTTGCCTGAGGCACACTTCCTTATACTAAACCTGATATTGAACCTCTGATGTTTACATCAACTTTTACTTCATGCTGGCAGAAATAAAACATTCTACACCAATACCAAATTAAAATTTACAAAGAGGATTTCTGGGGAAAAAAATGAACTGGTGAAACTGGAATAAAAATTGAGTTTTGAAATGTATTAACGTTAGATGGAAATTCCAACTTTCTTGCAAAAATTTTAGCTGAGCTAATAATTGCATAGTACATATGTAATGAATGATTAATTGTAGTTATCTCATCTAAAATGCATTACGATATACACTAAAACTAAGCAAATTGACAGCTCCAAGATTATGCATACTTTAATGCACACTTCATTTTACATTTTAAATGACTCAGTAACAGGATCCATAAATTCTGTTTATGCCTACTTTATTAATGTGACATAGATTTAAATGGGCAACAGTTTTTAAGAAGAAATGTGGTCACGTGTAGATTATAGCATCAGACTTGTTAACCAGACTTTGAGAAAAATCATGCGAGTTAAAACTGGCACAGTTCATTCCAGTAACTTTACTTTTGTAAACAAAATTTTAGCCAATACAATATAGGCTTCAGCCAGGTTAGGATTTTCTGTCAGTCAAAGGTCAAGATAAATTCATCTGGTGGAAGGACCAGAGGCTAAAGTATACGTGTGCCTCTCCAAATGAGCTTGAATTCACCAGTTTATTTTACCAAAACACTGCAGAATTACTTTTAACTTTGATTATGTCTCATTAAAAGGACATTTTGTCTATTCAAGGAAAGAATATTCCATCTCCTCTTTGTTGGGAAAAAAAATTTCCAAGTCAGCTAGTGAATGATGCTTTGAATATTTTATGCTGAAAAAAATGTACTAACCCACACCTAGCGATAATCAATACTCAGTAAAATATAGTACTCAGTAGTATTGGTTTGGTCTTACTGTTTCATTTTTTGAGCCATCTGATGAAGAGTAGTAATTCAGTGACACTGCAAGAGGAGGTCATTTTCTGCCTTGAGAAGTTCCTTGCTAAGTTTCAATTATTTTGCCAGTTTGTACAACCATCTTTCAGTCCTATATTCCTAGCACATGTAGAGGCTAATGTCTCTTCACATGTTTCACAGCAGTTTGTGAACTGTTAGAGCACTTAACAACTAAAAGTTCTTTTCCAGTAGAGCATGTAAATGTGACCTCTGTCGGGTGATGCACCTATAGTACCTGATAAGAATCACTTAATGAAGTACTGCATTGATAGAGGTGAACAGCAAAGGAAACTGTTCTTATCAAATCACATTACAAGTTATAATAACAAAGCAAAAGTAAGCCACACCATAGGTGTATTTAAATGAAGCTATCTGTAGGACTGGCCACAATACCTACTTCTTTGGCACTATTTTTTTTTTTTGTGTGTATGTGTGATAAAAAAGGTTGAGATTTCACACTTTGTGTTTCTTTGGATTTTTTAAACAGGGTAGAAAACCAAGACCAATTCCCCAGCTTTAGTTTGTTTGCAAGTTGTGTGCAGGGGAATAATGAAAGTGGCAGGATGAATATGCCTCCTTCCTAGCTAGAATTCCTGTCTTGGGTATGGCAAAGACACAATCAATGGTCTGCCTAAAACATTGCAGCAACTAGTTTTTCTGTATCTCCAATAATGAGGCCATACATCAATCTCAGGCATCTTGTGGACTCTTTCCTTGTGACTTTCATTTGAAAGGTCAGTCTATTCATGTCAGACACTATCATAACAATAATTTCTCAAAAATATACAGGTGAAAATTCCTTGCTATTTCAATTACTTGTGTTAAAATTGACCCTAGGATTCTGATATATATGTGAACACTTTGTCTGAATATATGTGCATCAACACTTTCACAGATTTTCATACCTTCCCACATAAAAAAAATCCCCAAAAAATTCCATTACATTTTACAGGAGTTTAGTTTTGATCTTCTGTCCTTTGTAAAACATTGATTTTCTGATTGCAAAGGCATGAGCATATTTACTGTGTGGCTTTGGGAGCTTTAAGAAGTTCTTGTTAACAAAGTCCTGGGTCCTATGCTTCAATTGCACATTAAAATCATCCCTAAAGTAAGAAAGAAAAATAAAGAATCCATGTAAGTCCTTAAAATCATCATGTAAGTGATATAATAAGTAAAATGGAACACCACATAATCAGATCAGGAAAATTTATGAAGAAAATACATATTAAAACAAACAAGCAAACCAAAGGTAAACAAACATAAAAACCCCCTAAGATGTTTTTCTGTACAATTAAGGTAACAAGCATGTATCCTTCAAATAGGGGTAAAAATTCACAGTATCAGAGGAACAGTACAGTACCTTGAGAGTGCTGCCCTATTCTTTGACTATTTTCTACCACATATTGACTTAGACATGTAACAGACTAGTTAACTCTCCTAGTTTCCCAAAAACTTTCGTACCTGATTAGGTGTTACAAAAATCCCACCAGATAAATTCTGAGAAGCAGAAAAACTGAGCACTTTATTTTTTCTTTACATTAGATATGAAATTATAAAACATAACTAGCTCCTTCATAGAGTTTTCATCTGCTAATTTGTGGGCAAACAAGTACATTCATACAAAAATACCAAAGTATCCTTCTTCTTTTTACTAATGTTTAACTGATATATCAAGCTAAACATTAAATTCTGGATAGAGTTTGATCTTAACCTAAAGAAGGCCCTGTGGGTTTTTTTCTATAAATATATTTTAATTATCTCATATAAATGCAGAATATATTTCCTTAGATAGAATAATAATAGAATAACATTTGAAATTATTAGCATATTTTAACCAGAATTTAGAATAAAGAGAATCTCATTCTGTGCTATCATTTATCAACCTTACAACACTATGATAACAGCATGTTTCCCTCAGAAAGATGTTGATCCCTAAGCACTAATATCTGCAAAAAACCAGATGGGGTTGCAGAGGATGGGGCATGTTGGTGTAAACACATAGCAGTAAATTTATATTACAAATAGAGGATTTCTTCTGAATACAAACCAACCAAACAAAAACACACCAAAAAACCAACCAATTAAAAAAAAAAGCCACCAAATGACCACTAGAAAAAGAGGATTCATCTAGGTTAGTGAACCCCAAAGTCACTAAAAGGCTAAAATACAAAATTGAAGGGATCAGGCAAAACACTAGTTTTAAAGACTAAGTTAACTTACATGGTCGCTAAAGATATATGTTCAAACACTCCACTATATGAAAACACGGAAACAACTGGATTTCTGAGGTTGTCGATTCCAATATTTCACCCCAAATTTGTGGTACCCTGAAAGGTAGATTTACAAAACAAATGATTCTTTACTTATTTTGCACTCCATTTCACTGACTGAATGAGCTACACAATTTTGGTGTTAATCTTGGTAAAGGGGTAGTAACTGGGCAGAAAGGAAAAACAACTAAACAAAACCCCAAAAATGATGCAAATTTTCTCAAAAAACCCCCAAACCTATAAAAATAAAAAAGTAAAAAATTAAAACTCCTTCTTGTACTGCAAGTCGATGATTTTCATCAGATTGTTATACTCCCTGGTAAATCAAATTCTATTTACCCTTCACATATTATCCTGTGAAAAATTTTGATCTTGAAACTTCACTTTCTAAAACTTGTCTTTGCCTGCTAAAGAACTCTGAGATTGAACAAAAGCAGAGCTTTGTATAACCTATCTTAGAAAAATAGTCATCTACAAATTGTCCTTTTCATTTCATGAATTTATGTCTGTTCCTTATTCCCCAGATACTAAAGAAATATTTTTTTCTAATATTGAGCAAAGTACCATTCATGTACAAATAAATCTTCATCTCTGAAGAAGTTTGTCCTCAAAACTGTTGGTTCTGGATTTTGCTGTGGAAAACCACTAGAAGAAAAAGGCTCTATTAGTATTTTAAATGTAGATCAAAAAATATTTTCCCCATAGTCCTAGGGTTTTTTTCACATTTGGTTCGACATTGTCAGGGTTCAATATTAAAAGTATAAACTATTAATAGTGAGGTTAAAAATAGGATTTTTTTATTATTATTCTTTCTAGTGACAGTGTGCCTACCACTGCTCTTGAATCCCAGGAGTAACTTTCACATAGATAAAGATACATGGTCTATAGGATATGTTTGGTTTGTTGGTTCATTTTAGTTTTTGCAATATCCAGTCCAGACACATTGATCCTTGGAGGGCTGCGGGGTATAATTTGTACTACTCAATATTTCTTATTCCTTTTTGTTAGGCTGCCTTAAATTTTTTAAATTCTACTAATCAGTCTCAATTTGAGCTTTTATCATTCACGTTCATAATTTATAAAGATGGTGAAAGTCTACTCTTATGCTACCAATCTTTGATTCTTCACTAAGCTTCAACCATTATTTCACAAATCTCATTTTGATCACAGATGATGCTATTTTTTCAAAATATTGTAAAACGTAGATATACTAACAGGAATAATATTGAAACAATTTAACATACCTTAACATAAATTAAGATGAAGATTCTACTTATCTAGACTGTTGTCAGCATTTATTGCATTAAGTAAGTGAAAATGAGAGTGGTATGAGAACTGTTATGAATAATCATTAGGAATATTGCTAAGAATACTGTTAGTTGTTTGTTTTGGTTTTGGTTTTGGTTTTGGTTTTTGGGTTTTTCCTGTGCCTATTTTCTTAGAAAGTTTCTGCCATTTTTTTTTTTTTTTTTTAGAGACACCCCTGAAATGTTATTTACCAGTTACATTTGCTACTTAAAATAGATACCTTACTTATTGTTTTTTCTTCCACTGATTTAAATTATTACCATTCAACAGTCAAATGAATAATATGATAGCAACATCAGAATGGGGTGCTGGTGTTGTAAATATGTGTTTCAGTAACAGATAAGCAGCCTGAAGGAATTGGAGCCTCTTCATACTGATATGTTAATGTCATTTTGATGAATTGACTCCTTCTGCTGCAGTTATTTGGGGCTCTTCATTGTGGTTTAAAGGAAACGAGCACTGAAAGGAATCCTTAAAAATCTCATCATTAATTTTGTTACTTTTACTATAAAGTTATAAAATAAGCCCAAGCCACCCAACAGTACTATAATTATTTTGTTTCCAATTTATTCTATGTTTCTTTCTCTGGAAAGCTTACAGCTCTTAGACTCAGAGTATTTCTTAAGGCATCAGAAATTTTTATTTACTTGTTGATCTTATTCCTCAAATTAATTTTTTTGTTGTTGGTGTAAAGATTATTTTGTAAGCTTTTGCTTACAGTGTCAGTGACAATTTTGACAAAGCTCAACAAAAGTCTTTGAATCTAGTGTTTTCTTTAGTTAGACAAGAGAAGCCACTCCAGAATTTCTGAGGGATTGGAGATAGAGAATATAATCAATATTAAGAACTTTATATCCAATTAACTTTGATAGTTCTGCTCTTCTAATCAAGGTACTGTTTGCCCCTTTCCTTTAATGTATAAGCTAAATATTTCAGTTCTAGCAAGAGAAGTTTAAATTAAGGTGGTATTTCCATAGTCATGGGTTGAGGGAAGGGGGAGAAAACTAAAAAAAAACATGAATTAAAAAAATCATTCCCCATTTTATAGACAATCTCAAGCAAAATAACAAATAAACTGTACTGAACTGGAAGATTGCTTTTGCCTGATGCTGTTTTGCACTTCTGTTTGATCTTTTTTTCTTAGTTCTTTGCTTCCAGCAATGAACAAAATGATTTGTGGTAAATACTGTCAAACTTAGGGACAAAAAGGGCATGTTGTTATTTATTCAGTTCAGATAATTGTGGTTTGGAGGTTTTATTGTCATAATGTTCCTTGAGGAAAAGCTTACCAAAACTTAAAAAAAAAAAAATAGCCCCCCACATTTAGTATAATTTTAACTGTCTGATCATCTGAATAAGCTGGTTTTTTGATAATATTTTAGCTAATGGTTTTTTAATGTTTCTGATATTTCCTTAGGTAATATTTAGCTCATGAACACATCTCATATCAAATAAGCAGGACATATGCTAGAAAACAGTGANTTTTATCTAGGTAGGGACCCTGGAGCGCCCAGCCAGAGGGTGGAGCATTTCACAATGGGATGATATAAATGTGTCAGGTCACTGGTGAGCCTTAATGGTCCATTAGCAGAAAACATCCCTCTGGAGGGAGGATGGGTGGTGAAAGAGATAAGAAACAGTACCCCACCAGCTGAACCATTTTTAATAGCTGAACCATTATCAGAAAGACATCAGCCCCCCTTCCCCCAGAGTAGCAAAAAATAAAGACAAAACATTTCCCCAGCTGCTTTCAGCAGATGAAAATAGAATACATTTTTTTTGCTTCTGTAACCCAAGACAGGTTTTTATTCATTTTAGCAGTTGTATGGGCTAGATTTTTAGCTAATTTTAATGGTTAGGAAGCAAAATGTTAATTCTGTGCTCTTTAGAAACCATTTTCTGATCTATCCTTTGCTTTCTATCATAGTTCAATTGTATGAAAATCAGTTTCTGAGACATTTAAGTGCTAAAGTTCTTAGAGATTTGTAACATTTTATTTAATAAATCATCAACCCAAAGAGGTATTCAATTTTCCTTGCATTACGTTTTCTGTAGGAGTTATATTTTAGGTCCTATTTTCCTTCCATGGCTAGGATATTTAAGAACTGCAGCTCCCAGAGCCCATGTCATTAAGAGACCTACAGAATATGAATGATTGCATCAGAATGATGTAGTGCCTGAATTAGTGAATTAGTTAGCTGCTAAGTATGGAGAAATTCTAGTTGAATGCTGTACAAGTTTTAAATTAAGTGTTCTGATACAATTTATTAAGCCAAAAGAAATATTTTAACTATTTATCCTATAGAATGTTAAAATACTGAGATATCTAGTGATGCTGAAATTCATATACCTCCGTTCATTTTAGATACTTTTGAGGTGTACAGTCTTATCCAGAAGAAAAGACACAAATGAACTTGTCTATATTATCCCCAAAGTGCTAATTAACTTCTGCTAGAATGTATTTCTCTCCAAAACAGAGGATATTTTCTTTTTTTAAAAAAATCATTTGAAGTGTCCTTTCATGATTTTGACAAGTTCTTGTGACTTGCAAGTCTTCTAGAAATTGTTCCATATTTGTCCTATTTTTCTGTCTGTGCATGTGAAGACAGTTTGCAATTAATTACTTTTGTTCTTTACTCTTTTTAAAAAGTATGCTATTAATAAACCTTCCAGTTCTAGATTATAATTTCATGTGACATTGGAGTATGGTTTATTCATAGCTGCCTGTGGGGTTAGGTGTCTATAATAAGAGCAGGAACCTTGTTTATCTGTACTTCAAATGCTGCAACTGAGATTGTGTAAATGTACTTTGTTACTGTTTCATAATTGCCGCTCAGAGACATTTTTTGACACTGGTTTATAAAGTGGTGTTACTGTGTTTTAAAGCTGGTATTCTTAAAAATATGTCATTTGAACCTTTCTCTGGTGATAAGTGCATAGTTCAGATCCTGTGCACAAGTATCCTACAAAAGCATCAAACCTATCTCCCACACTCTCTACTTACTGTCTTGCAGCGGTATGATTTGGTGAGTTGACATTTGCTGGCCACCAGGCATGAGCCAAGCTGCTTTCTTACTCCCCCTTCTCAGCAGGACAGGAGGAGGAAATATACTAAAAAGCTCATAGGTCAAGATAAGGGCAGGAAAATCAATCAATGAGTACCAGCATGAGCAAAAAAACCTATCTCAAACTGGGGAAGATTAATTTAATTCATTGCTAATTGAAAACAGAGTAGGATAGAAATAAGAGTGTGACAAACTGAAACAAAATTAAGTACTTCTTTACCCCAACATTCCTTCTTCCCATGCTCAACTTAGTTTGTAAAACTTGTGCTTTCCTCACACCCTGATAAATACAGGAGAATGAGCAATAGGAATTTTGGTCAGTCCACAAAAGGTCCACTCTTCCACTTCTTCCCCACAGGCTCGAGCATGATCTAGCATGGGATCCCTCTTATAGGACATAATCCTTCAAGAACTGCTCCAGTGTGGATCCTTTCCATGGGCTTCAATCTTCAGAAAAAGAGTTTTGTATTGTGGGCCACCCATGGGCTACAATTCCTGCTCTGGCATTGACTGTCCACGGGCTGCAATGCTCCAACATGATTTTCCATGAACTGCAGGGAAATTTATGCTCTGGAAATGGAGCAAATGATCCCTGTCTTAATTCAGTAACTTTAATGTTGTTTCTTTCCTGTTTTCCTCATCATTTTCTCTCACAGGTGATGGACATTCTTTTTTTACCCTTTATCAAATATTTTATCACCAAGGTGCCGTGCCATAAACAAGGCTGACTGGCTCAGTTTGAGTAGTGACAGATCCATTTTAGAGGAAATGGCTCTTTCTGGCATAAAAACAGCTCCTAGTGTCTTTTCACAGAGGCCACTCCTGCAGATCTTACACTACAGAAACCTTGCATGTAACCGGAAACATATTATTGCTTCAAAGTCTGTGCTTTCATTTTTTTTCCCCTCCTTTTTTTATAAAAGCATCCAGGATATAAAGTTTAAATGACAGCTTCACTCCTAGGCACAAAAAAATTTACCAGTAGCCTTGCAATTAGAATAATTTCCTTAAAAATATTTTCTAAATTATTTTTCTCCATAGTAAAAGAAAAAAAGAAATTAAGAAAGAATGACATTTTTGTACATTTCGACAGAACCAGATGAAGACAATTCTTTCTCATGTCTCCTAATCTGAAAACAGTCCAAAGAAAAAATTAAAAACAGGGGGACACGGTGAGAAAACAATTAAGATATAATTTCTTGGGTACCACTTCAATTACCTGAAGTACTCTGCAGATTTATAATAAAATCTTACCTTAGCATAAAAAAAGGCGGTGATATGAAAAAAAAGATAAATGAGTAAGATTTTCTGAAGTATTTGGCAATGGGGGGGAACTTAATAACTTTAATAGCAAAAACTGAAATATTCTGGCAAGATGTTATTGTGATAAGCAAACAGCCTCACATCATTTCCATTTAGGCTAGTCCGGGATTCCGACTATTATTAACTCAAAGAAAATTTTATGCTGACAGACTCTACAGCGTACACATGTACACACAAATGCTGTAAAAATGCATAACTACATTCCCTCTTTTATGCTAAAAATTAATGAAAATCAGGTAAAAAACACTCTTTTATTAGGAAAATATCTCTCAACAGGTACTTTATTTCCAAAAAAGAAAACTTTTCAAATTCCTAGAGGTACGTTGTAATCCAGTGTATGAGGAAAACTAACAAACAGCTAGAGATCAACTTGAGAGACAGAAGACCCCTTTGAAAATGGGGAAATAATTTGAATCTGTATAATAGCCAGAGAAAAGCATGTTAAAACATCAAACAATCTGTTAAACCAGGAAAAAAGACAGAAAAGAAGAACCATGAATTTATTCCATCCATATAGTACTTTTCTAGATTAAGATACTGTATTTGAGGTGACTAAGTGCATCCATTTTTCTTCTCTTGTGCAGGGTGACATTTCTTCAGCAGCATGATTTCTTCTCCACGGAAACACAAATTTTGAAGTTTTCTATTTGTTTGTATAGCACTTCTCTACATGTTGTGATATATTCATACATATAGTCAATCCACTGGAATTAAAAAAGAACCACTTACATCACTCCTTCATCACTAAGAAAATAGAATTGGTTGTATGCATTTTTAACTTGCATAGCAATATTTTTAGAATTGAGGTCATCTCTGTTCTTCAGACCCTGTCTTTGCTCTTTAAATTACATAAATAGGAGTGCTCATAGTTCTTACTTCACAGCATTCTTAATTTAATTTAAAGATGTAACGTCAGTATACAGATAAAGAATTTGTGAAGCTGAAATGTTATGTACAAGAAATCTGGATGTAAGCAGTGTCTGAAGTTTTATTATCTTCTATCCTAGAAGTGAAATTCTTATGGCAAATTGCCAGCTGTTAAAGACTTGGATATATTGCTCTGGCTTACAAATTAAGCATTCTGTCTCATCTTTGGCACAACATATACCTCTGACACCTTTATTCATTATTTGCTGAGAATGTTTTTTAATCAGCATTCTTATTTTAAATGGAAACACTATTTCAGTGGCTCTGGTCTCCTAGCAACACAGTTTATTGTCACTGACTTTTGTAATTTCAAAAGATCTGTGTTCAGAATGATTTTCATGGTTTTTAGTTCTCTGTGTAGCCTCACAGACATAATACTTTGTTACCCCATATCAGACCTGATTTATTTTACTACAACCAACAGCATATCAAGCACCAGAATAACTTGACTACTACAGAAACTCATAGCAAGCCAAATTTTAAGTGGAGAAGTATTTTTTTATAAAGACTGCATTTAAGGTATGTGTTTTGGTTATTTGTGTTCTAAAATTTATACTGTTGGATAAATAAGAATGGAGAATCATGTGAAAGTCCACTGCACTTAGCTGTCATCTATTTTCAGAAATAAATGTATCTCAAAATATTTTGCTGTTTGCAATTTTTTAAATAAAAAAACCTTTTTGGATTTATTATTGCATGATAAATATCTGCATTTTTTAGTAATTAGAGACGATGTGCTAATTTTATCCAGAGTTGATGTAGTTTTCCTCTCAATAGCTGGTGTAGGGCTGTGCTTTGGACTTGTGCCAAACCCAGGCAATGTTTTTGTTATTGCTGAGCAGGGATTGCAGAGGGCCAAGGCCTTCCCTGCTTTTCACACCACCACACTGGTGACAGTATTGGGGGTGCTTGGGAGGTTGCGAGAAGACACAGCTGGGACAGGTCACCCAAACTGACCAGAGGGTTATTCCAGACCATGTGACATCATGTTCAGTGTACAAAGTGGGGGCAAGAAGAAGGAAGGGGGGACATCTGGTGTGATGGTGTTTGTCTTCCTAAGTCACCATTGCATGTGATATGGCCCCGGGTCCGCTGGAGATGGCTGAACAGCTGCCCATCCACAGGAAGCTGTGAATTCATTCCCTGTTTTGCTTTGCTTGTGTGCATAGCCTTTGCTTTCCCTATTATACACTGTCTGTATCTCAGTGCTGGAGTTTTGTAATTTTCACCCTTCCAGTTATTTCCCCATCCCTAGTGGTGGGGCAGTGAGTGGCTGTCTGGGGCTGAGCTGAGGGCTGGGGTTAAGCCATGACAGATGGGATTAGAATGAGGATGTGTCAGAAGAGATTTGGTTGTGTTCTTTTCCCCCGGAACAGACACTATTAGTTTGTATAATTGCAGTAGTCATTAAACATGCATTCAACACAAATGCAAATCTTAATGAAATCTTCACCTTGACTTCCAGTACTTACATTTCTTAAGAATTTTTTCAAAGTATGGAGTAAAAAAATATTTAAGAGGACAAACATACTATATTATTAACTAGTTAACAAGTTACTTAAATTATTTTGAAAAAGCAGAATTAAATCTCAACTTAAAAGGGACAGTGTAGTTGCAGAATTTTCCATCATTCCACAATTTATGTGAGCTAACTGAACTACACTCTCATTTAAATGAAGGAAATGTATAGAAATAAAGTGAAAAATAGTATGGTTAATGTGAATAAACAAATGAACTGTCTTTTCATAAGGAGAGCATAAACAAATTACTTTGGAAAGGCTGGACAGTAAACCATAACCTTTCAAGAAATCATATGGTTGTAAATAGTGTTCCTTTTTAATTCTAAATTATATCACAAAAGACATGCAGAAGGCTTTGGAGCAAATGTAGATAAAAAGCATTTAAATAGAGGATCTATGAAATGACTGATTGCATTTTTCCCAAGTTTAGGACATATTCTTTTCATATCACAGACAAATCAGTACAGTAGCATTAGAATATCAAACTAATCAGCAGATGACCGTCTAGAAGAATGCTGCAAAGTGAGAGGTAATCTATACAGCGGAAAGAGAAAAAGTGAAAGGAAATAGTGAAGCATAGAACATTCAATTCTGATGGTATTCAGATGGCAAGAAAGAAAAAAACCCAGCTGAAATATACTCTAAATGTCCTTCACTACATGAAAGCAAAGAAAGTGTTGAAACTACCTAAAAGAGCAGAATAATAGTAATAACGACCTAAAAAGAGCAGAATAGGGGGGAGGGGAAAAAAAAATACACACACAGAGTAAAAACCCCAACAGCAACAAAACAAACAAACAAACAAACAAACAAATCAGAAAAACCTCAGCGAAGTCCAAGAATTAACACCTGAGACAAATATAACACAATTCAAAGGAAACTGATCTTTTTGACTTAGTTGCTGTCAGTAGATGCAAGTCAGTGGATTTTCTCTTTTCAAGTCAGAACTGTAATGGTGTACAGGCAAGAATAAACCAGGCATAGCTGTCTGGGCATTAACAGCAATATCCAACTTACTGTCTGGCCAGCAAATGGAGATGAGAGATAAAAACTGTTATGGAATATTAATTTCTATGTTTACGAAAGTCTTTGTCACTGCCACTAGACAAAAATAAAGATTCATAATGAGTGTTACTGGTTATCTAGAAAAATTAAAATAAGAAAATAAACTGTCGGGGGAGGAAGTTTCTGCAAATCACATTTCATAGAGAATTTTCCATCTAAGAGAAATTCTAAACAATAAAAAAGTACATTGTTTGCTGTGGTGAAGCTTTTTTTGTTATCAAAATTCCTCCCCACTGTCTCAAAACCAAGTAAAATTTGCTAAGCTGAGTGTAGATTCCGGGCTCTGTTTTCCTTGTGATGTGAGAGAAAAGCAAACAAGATATCTGAAACCTAGCTTTTTCAATCCTGAGTTAGTGTCGGATTTCCAGCATGAAAACACACCTGTTTTTTGAAACTGAACCAAATTTTTGGGCAAATTTATCTTTTCAAATGGCATTCTGAAAGATTTCTCTTTTCTGTCTTCTGACTCTCGTGTGGAAAGACTAATTTCAGTATCTGGTATGCTTCATGAATCAGAATTCTTGACTCCAGAGAGTCAACTAACTTCAAATGGTTTAATGTCAAATCAGAATTTATGTAAAAAAATGGCATAATAACAACAACTGGGAGCAATAAGCTGCAACCCACACAGTGATAAACAAAATTGTACAGATGTGTTAGGGAAACTAATGGCTTTAGTAAGACCACATTTGCTATTGGTGTTATGAAAGTTGTAATCTATTTATAAATTAGTCCCATTGTTCCTTACTCCATTTAGGCTGGTGTACTAATTTTGCCTAAGGCAGAGTTAAATTTCTTCATAGTAGTTTGTATGGTGCTATTTTTTATATTAGCAATGAGAACAGTGGTGATAACACACTAGTGGTTTAGGTGCTGCTCACAGCACAAAGGCCTTTTCTGCTTCACAGACTGCCCAACCAGTAAGACGGCTGGTAGAGGGGACAACTGGAACAAATGACCCCTACTTCACTAAGACATATCTCATGTGTGTGATACCGTATGACATCACACTTAATGGTAAAAGCTGGGGTAATGAGTGAGAAATGTGGAAGCTGAGTTACGGTGCTTCTCTTAGAGTAAGTAGAAATGAGATGAGGAAGACTAAGGCTCACCTGGGATTAAATCTTATCAGGGATGTCAAGGACAAAAAAGTGCTTCTTCAAATACATCAATAACATGGGACTATTACCAAATGGAGGGGGGACCTTGGTAACAGAGGATGCCAAGAAGGTAGAGTTACTGAATGCTTTCTTTGTTTTGGTCTTCCCTGTCAAGACCAGCACTCAGAAATCTCTGACCCAGACTAGCATTTTCTGCCTCATCTGACTAGCAGACTAGGGAAAATAAATGGTAGAAGGAAGATTTTCTCTTGGTCAGGAAGGACTGGATTACAGCAAATCTGGGAAAACATGATATCCACAAGTCCATAGGCCTTGATTCCCAGCATCCACAAATGCTCACCATGATGAAGCTGTTCATGACCATGTCTGAAAGGTCAGGGCCATTGAGAGAGGTTCCTGAGGACTGCAAGAAAGCAAATATCACCCCTGTCTTCAAAAGGGCAAGGAAGGCCCTGGGAACAACTGGCCAATGAGCCCCACCTCAATCCAAGAAGGGTGACAGAGTGCCTCATTCTGGAGGCCATCTCATCCATGCAGATGACAAGAAGGTGATCAGGAGTGGTCAGCATGGATTCACTGAAGGCAAATCATGCTCAATCAACCTGACTGCCTTCTACAATGGGATAAGCACCTGCATGGGTGAAGGGAGAGCAGTGGATATTGTCTATGTCTTTAGAAAGGCTTTCGACCCTGCCTCTCACAACCTNTCAAATCAAGCAAAAGAAACAGTTTAGTAGTTACTACAAGAGATCATTCCCAGATTTGAGGTGCCTGTAGGGATATCAGTCAGTTAAAACAAATAGAACATGAGGCGCAAAAAGAACAAAAGGAGTTAACTACAAGTTGCCAAGACAAAATCTTCGAAAGGTTAGGATGGAATGCAAGTTCATTAATTAACTCTATAATTGAGAGTNATGACTTGGATGAAGGGGCAGGTGCCTCCCCAGACACTTCACTGATGGCACAAAGCTGGGAGGAGTGGCCCATACCCTAAAGAGCTGTGCAGCCCTTCAGAAGGACCTCAACAGTTTGGAGGTACGGACAGAGAAAAACAGTTTGAAGTTCAGCAAAAGCATGTGCTGAGTCCTGCACCTGGGGAAGGACAACCCCAGGCATGAGGACAGGCTGGGGATTGACCTGCTCGAAAGCAGCTCTGCAGAGGACTTGGGAGTCCTAGTGGGCAACAACAAATCCATGAGCCAGCAGTGTCCTGGGTGATAGCATAGGGTTAAAAGGTTTCTAAAGTCATGGGAATTGTACACAATATATTTGGGGGATGGGGGAGGGAGTNGGACCCCGCGACCTGATCACACTCCAGCTGGCACTGAGGGATTCTCAGGGAGCCCATTGGCGCCTCAACCCCCTGCTAGCATGGAAATACATAATCATGGAATGATCATACGCCGGTGCTTTTATTGAAGAGCTCTGGGAATCAGGGGTGCAGACCCAAATCTGACTCCGACATTGATTCGCAATGGACAAGCTTTTATACTCTTTCTATTACATGAACATATATTAATTATTAAACCCATATTTTTCTATTGTATGCATTGATTTTACCCAACCACAAATTTTTGTGATTTTGGTCAAACAGTAATCATATTCAATCACTAAGAACCTTTCATCTAAAAATCACCTGATGGGTATTCTTCCCTTATTTATTACACAGATAGAGTCATACTTGATCTGGTTGAAACAATAGCTATAATTATAGTAAAGCTAGCATTCTGTCCCAAGGTCCTGTTTCTAGCAGTTTCAGTTCTCCACCCCCCCAGTTACCCATATACAATTCTTGCAATTTTTAGGAATCACTTTAACCCTATGCTGTCACCCCCACCATTCACAACATCCCCTAGAGAGGAAAGGTGTTTTTACTCTGGTCTGTTTGCCTGCCAATAAGACATGGCAAAAGCTGCGTGTGGTTTGGCTAAGGAATTCCTGGTATTGCCTAGGCGCTGTCCGCTAGTCAATTGCAAAAGCGTTACGGGTTCAGCATCAGTGGTCTATTGTAGCTGTAACATGGAGAAGCTTAAAGGGATTTTGAGCGGCAATGCCCCCATATCACGTACTTCTCCTTTGGGGTGCTTATTAGCACACTGGAAACAGGGTAACTTTAGACTAGAGTTACCTAAGGATAAGTTGAGTGTGGGTTAAGGATTGTTAAAGTACCTGAAAACAATAAGTGCATGGCTTGTGTCCAAAGGAAGCGTTGTTTAAAACACCTAGCATTGGATGAAAGTTTATACTGAAGGGATGATAAGGAGGGAGATTTATTGATAGCCCTCACAGCATCAGGGAAATCTGACCCCACTTCATCTAGCCCTATTTCACCTGATCCACTTACGCCCCCAGACAAAATATACCCTCCTCCCCCAGAGACCCCTGCTCAAAGATACCCTCCCTTCCCACCAACGCATCCTTTGCTGGCTCATGTCTCCTTATACTCTTCTCTGCTGTCTTTGCAAGTAATAACCAATAACCATGATACAAAGACATGCAGAAGGTGCACGGGGAGCAGATAATAGTGGGAGTGATGAAGAGAAGCCAGTAACTCCGATATCTCATCAAACCCGATCAAAATTAACCGTAGCCTGGCCCCAGGCAAGAAAGGGCTTATTGAGACCTGGCAAACAAAAGAGAACTATAATTGCACCTCTCAGGCAAGGTGTGGGAGTAGATGGTCCAGTTTTTGTAAAGGTACCTTTTTCCCCAAAAGATTTAGTAATTTGGAAGCAGTCAGCTGGGACCTATAGAAAAAACTCTGATAAAATAGCCAGAGTAGTAAAAATGATAATGAAAACTCAAAACTCAGACTAGGATGACATTCAAGTGATATTAGACACTCTAATGGACTCTAACGAGAAAGAGATGATACTTAGAGCAGCTAGGAAAAGGGCGAGAAGAAGATATCCACAATGGATTAATAACAGGGACATTGGATTGTAATCTTCCGTCTGAGGACCCTGGGTAGGACCC
>VYXD01004615.1:159-17692 GCA_013397195.1 Hylia prasina | reverse complement strand
CTGACAGAACAAGAGGACAGTCTTCAGCTGCGTCATGGGAGGTTCAGGCTGTACATCAGGAGGAATTTATCCACAGAAAGAGCGATTGGACACTGAACAGGCTGCCCATGGGGGCTGGTGGAGTCACCGTCCCTGGACGTGTTCAACCAAAGACTGGACACTCAGCATCGTGGTTTACTTTACGAGGTGGCATTCGGTCAGAGCTGTTACTCGATGATCTCGGGGATCTTTTCCAACTTAACTGATTCCGTGTTTCTTCCCGCGACAACGAGTAGAGCGCGGTTGTGCGAGCACCGGGACGNGCGCCGGGCCGTGCCCGCCCCTTCCCGGGCGGCTCCGCGCGGCCATGGCGGGCGCTGACAGCCAGGTGGGCTCGGCAGTGCGGGCAGCCCTGCCAGGAGACCGGCGGTGGGGGAGCTGGGGGTCCTCCCGAGGATTTCCCCAGCTCCGGGGGTCGGTGGGGTGTGCCCCAAGGAAAGGGAGAAGGGAGCAGGTTTTGCCGCACGAGGAGTTTAGGTCTTTTCCGCGGTGTGGGGGCAGGGCGGAGTTAAAGCGCCTTAGGTGTGAGGGGCACAACTAAACGGTGCTGGCCCTCCGCAGGTGGACGCTGGGGAACAGAAGAAAGCAGACTGCGGGAAGAAGAAGATGAAGGAAGGGGCTGGCGATGGAGGGCGGTCGGAGGTGAGCAGCCCCTCGGCCGCGGGGGTGGGAGGATGCGGGGTCCTCGTTGCTGCCCTGTGCTCTGCTGGTATTGCTACAGTTTGTCCTTCTAAAGTATTTTATCGGGCGTTACAGTTACACCTCCGACAGTGTGCCTTGAAGTGCCATTGTTGTTTTTTTATATTAAGTTGCATTGGTGTAATAGCAGAACAGCTCAGATTGCCATAGCTGGGCTAGGTTGTGCTGCAGGAAGCAAGCAGTAGATCTCCGAGGTGAAGAAAACCTGCTTAAGGTGCCCTCGTCTTTTTCGTCTTCATGTTGGGTAAACACAGATCCCTCTGACTCCGCGGAGGGCCAGCTGCTCGTCAGCAGCAGTCCTGAGCCAAGTGCATGGCTGTGCAACGTTGGCTGTGCCCAGGCGGATAGTCCTGACGTCATTACACGTGTTTAAGCTGGAGTCAGTTCCTGTCTGGGTGGCTGAGACTAGTGTTCCTTCAGTTTTTTGACCTAATAAGAAAAATCGTGTTTTATGTTGAACTTATACAATCTTTTCTACTTGACTTTTGTCCTTGTGTGGTTTATTAGATGGTGTTGTTTGGTAACATATGTGGTTTATTGAACAGGTGTAGAGTGGTACAGATTTCATTAAGCTGAAGCCTTGTGGTCTTATGACATGATCAATACTGTATAACCTGAAATAATGGTGATTGATTGTTACAAATAGGACATATATAGGTATCATCACATGGCTTCTTATGAAAAGTATATCTGTTTTGTTGGCTGCTTATGAAAAGTATATCTGTTGGCATTCTTGACATGATGTACTATCAGATTAATAATCAGATTAATCATTTTCTTTTTATTATATACAGCTGAATCCCTGGCCTGCATTTATCAATGAGCGTTTAGAGATGTACAATAAACTTAAGGCTGAACATGATGCACTCCTTGCAGAAAGGGCTGCAAAGGACAGTAAACCCATTAAAGTTACATTACCCGATGGCAAGCAGGTTGATGCTGAATCTTGGAAGACTACACCTTATCAAATTGCTTGTGGAATTAGGTATGTTTCTGCTCTGTGATACTACACGATCATTTTCAGACAGCGAGTTTAAGGGGGTGGGTAATGTATAATTTCTTGGTCATTTATCTCAAGTCTTCTCAAAGCATCTTGTGTACAATAAACTGAAGGTAACCAGTAGGGTTTTTAGTTTTGGAATGCAGTTTTTTTTTTGCCTTATAAAGATACAATTACTAAAATTAAATAAAAATAAATATGAGGTATTTTAGACACATTCTAATAGCATATTTTTCCATCCAAGTACTGCTGTTGCATTAAGAAGTGATTTGCCGATAAGTTACCAGATATAATGTTAGCACTGCAAAGCAGTTTGCACTGACCTGAGGAAGATGTTTCAATTGATGTGTCAATTGAATGCAGAGAAATTTAACAATATTAGTATTCAATTTTATTTGCCTGGAAGATAGCTATTAAAAAGAGCGTTGCACACCTCCAGGTTACTCATACCTGCTGTGGAGTGTTTTGGAGTGATACACAGTGAACACACTGACATTTAAAATTGCAAAGATTGGGTGATTCCTAAAGGTGAAATGCCTTTTTTCTTTCTTTCTTTTTTTCCTGTACATAATAAGGTGCCGTGTTATTGGAACCTTCTTTGCTTCTGTGATTTGAGATGGTGAAAAGGGATATTTTGCCTAGTGGATACAAACAGTAAAGCTTCTGTATAAAAAGTGGTATTAGGTAACTTCTAAGAGAGTGGTTCTCTCTTGTATTGCAATAGGATTGTGAGGTCAGGTTTGTTCTTGGAGGATGCTGCCTCTAAGTCACATATGTGTGAAGGTTTAGTATACAGCAGTTTTCTTCCCATGTCCCTAAAATGTAAGCAGGATTTTTCATGAATATTCAGGAGTGGCTAAACTGGTCATTTATTTAGAATTTATATATGACGTTATATCCACTCTGAGTACTCCTAAAGTCTTATTCAAACTGGAGGGCAAATTTGGAGAACTTCTGCTTGCTGATTTCAAAATACAATGTACTTTCTTATAGTTGTGCTTCTCTGTTTGTTCTGTAGTCAGGGACTAGCTGACAACACGGTTATTGCCAAAGTGAACAAGGTGGTTTGGGATCTAGACCGTCCTTTGGAGGAGGATTGTTCCTTGGAGCTGCTTAAGTTTGAAGATGAAGAGGCTCAAGCAGTGAGTATCTTTTACCAAAATTTTTTTTTGTTTGTTTCAGGTTTACATTTAACTCAGTCTCTTGCAGTTACTTAAATATTTACTGGGTTCAGAAGGTGAAGAGAACTCGTTTGTGGTTTAGGTATATCTACATTTCCTCATAGTTCCTTACTGGAGGGGTTGTGATACTACAGATAATGTACATTTTACTGTGTACTTGTAGTCAGGTCTGCTTGCAGTTGATGTAGTTCCTGTTAAAAGCTTGTATTTTCAGCCTTCATGTTAATGTACACTTGGTCTTCTGAACGTCTTCAGCACTGATTTTGGGAACAAAACCGAGTAGAAAAATACTTCCTATACAGAATCATAAAATTATTGAATAGACTGCTCTTTTTCTTTATGCATGCAAAAGCATCTACTTTTTTTTTTTGGCTTCTCAATCAGATAAATGTGCACAGCCAGTAAATTTGTGAATAGGTTCTTTAGAAAAAAATCTGTTGGTACAAGAAGCTGTCAGTCAAACTCATGACAGACTTTTTATGTTCAAACCTAGCGTTTTCATATTGGCTAAATGACAGCTCCCAGTTTATGATTTCAGTTTGTGCTAACCAAGGCAGACTAACTCTTAAGAGGTTTGGTTTTGTCAAAACCTCAGGTGTTCTACAAGATGGAGTGTGCAGGATTTCCCGTGCATAAGATTGCTGGATTATAACTGCAGCCTTATGTTGAAAGCACATCTCTTGGTTACTATGCAGATCTGATGGATGAAAGTTCATAGAAAAAAAGGTTTCTGAATTAGTTTCTTGACTTCTTGACAATAATTACATAATGTCAACAGTAGTTGAAAGAAAGGATTGTTTGCTACCAGAACGTAAGTTTTCCATTTCCACAGTTTTCCAGTGGAAATGCTGCTTTTTGGAAACTCTGATGCTGAGGATGAGATGAGACCTGGTGGGCAGGTCACTTCTGTTCGGCACACTGCTCTAATGTGGGATGTGCCTCAAGTATCCTTGAGAGCAAGCGTTTCAGAAAAGGTTTTAAATAAAACAACTGGAAATCCTGTTGTGTGTATTCAGACTGATCCCTTCTTTTTTCACTTCTCTTAGGTCTACTGGCACTCAAGTGCTCACATAATGGGTGAAGCTATGGAAAGAATCTATGGTGGCTGTTTGTGCTATGGCCCACCGATAGAAAATGGATTTTATTATGACATGTTTCTTGAGGAAGGGTAGGTTTTGTGTTTGTTTTTTTAGGATCTGGGGGTGGGTGGTAGCCACAGCAAAATTCCTGCTGTGTGCTTGTTCCTAGAACAAAGTCATATGTACTGCTGCAGATGGTTTTGGTTTTTTTTTAGGATGTCCCAACTACAGGTTGGTGCATTGCACCTGGATCACAAATTGGAAGTGAAAGCAAAAATTACTCACTTCTCTGTGTGTGTTTATTTTAGGGGTGTATCAAGTAATGACTTTTCTGCTTTGGAAACATTATGCAAGAAGATAATGAAGGAAAAACAAGCCTTTGAAAGACTGGAAGTTAAGAAGGAAACACTGCTTGAAATGTTTAAGGTGAGCTGTTATAGAAGGTTGTTTCTAGCCTTGTGCAGTTAATCTTTTAAATATTTGTAACTTCAGGGCATGTTTTATTAGTGGTAGAAGAAAGTATATAAAATTAACTTTTTCAGGTGATATATTCTTAGAAACTCATTTGTGATATTTAACAAAAGAAAGGAAGTAATTCTTAAATTCTTGGAAATAGGCATTCTGATTTTCTGAAACTGAGAGAATTTGAATTCTTCCCCAGGGTGATCTAACTAAATTCTTTGAAGTCACATTCTTTATTTACTTCCCAGAAATGTAAATTTGCAACATATTATGTATGCGGTTATGTTGTGTTGTCTTGTCTGTGATGATACTGTGACTGAGTATGTTGCTACTGCATTTGGGAAGCTTCATAAAAGATTTTTTTAGACTCTGTAAGACTCCATGCAACTCTAAAACCTGACCTTTTCTCTCTATTATCTAGCTGCAAATAATTTTTTTGCATTCCTGAGGTAGACATTAATGAGTTTTCACTGTTAGGACATCAGGAGAATCATAGTATTGTTCAGACTGGAAGGTACCTCCAGAGGTATCCAGTCCAGTCTCATGCACAGGACATGGGTCAGACTAGAAGACACTGTGGTCAGGCCAGTTTTCCTGGGCTTGTCCATTTGGGCCTTCAAAACCTCCAAGGACCAAGATTGCATGGCCTGCTCGCTGGGCACCTTGCTCTACTTCTGTCTGTCCTCCTGTCTATCTCCTTTACAGGCCTCTTCTGATGCAACATAGCATCAGGCTTGCAAATAATTTAAACTGTTGGCCACTTGTCTTTTTTTAACAAGGAGTTAACAAATGTGTGTGCTGCTTTTCTTCTCAGTATAATAAATTCAAGTGTCGCATCCTGAATGAGAAGGTCAATACCCCAACTACTACAGTATACAGGTAATTAATTATGCATGGACCATAATATCACTGGATTTATGGTTCTAGGATTAAATATACCAAATAAATGCTTTCCTTTTCTTAGGTGTGGTCCCCTGATAGATTTATGCAGAGGGCCTCATGTCAGACATACTGGCAAGATAAAGACCATAAAAATTCATAAGGTAAGTGCTGGAACTGCCTCAGACAAATGTTTTCACTGCAACACTTCAGATGCATTGCTGTCTTTGGGCTTAGCCAGGAATGTACTGTGAAGTGGGTAACCTGGCCAAAAACTTGGTGTTACGGACTGTGAAAGGTTGTATGCTAGAATGATAGTCACATGGTGTGAAGCCCAGCTAAGTGTCAGGGCCTGCACTTCCAGCACAAGAGTATGAGTTTGGTTTAAGGTTTGGCTGAACTTAGAGTTTATAGTTTTTCTCAGCTGGTGGTTATAGCTCTTTGTGAATAAACAGTTGGAATGGGATAGCTACGGAGCAGATTGGCTTTTAAAAAAGACAAGAGCCTGAAAGCATTTTTACTTACTGTATTTGCCTTTAAGGATTTTTTTGATCAGTGCTCTGAATTTCACATTAAAATTCTCCTTATGCCTTAGTCATTCCACAGTAATGATTTATTAATAATTGCATGCCTTTTTGTAGCAGATAAAAGTAGGGAGAAGCCTCTACATTTTGCTTTCTTCAATGCTTCATTTCTTTTCGCATGCAGAATTCATCTACCTATTGGGAAGGCAAGGCTGATATGGAGTCCCTCCAGAGGATCTATGGAATTTCATTCCCAGATACAAAGATGCTGAAAGAGTGGGAGAAATTCCAGGAGGAGGCTAAAAGCAGAGATCACAGAAAAATTGGCCGGGTAAGACAGCTTTTCTAGTAACATATTTCAAAAGCACTGTGGGGATATAACCCCTTAATTGAAAGCATCTTGAAGGCAGGCTATACTTGCTGCGACAATCAAGGTGTGACACAATTTTATTTTTAGTTGGGTTGTGAAGTCCACTGCTTTTCTTGTGAGCATCAAAGTCCTAAAATAAATAACTTTTTAATGCTTTAAACACAATGACATCCTTATTGCACACATTAATCAGAACAGAATATAAAGACTTCAGCCTGCAACCCGTGAATGCTCCAGTCCACAGGCAGTGCTCATTCCTACACAGTTTGCTGCAGCCTGTTCACACAGTTCTTTCCTTCTGCATGATTTCAGAATCTGCAGTATACAGCTGTGTTTTCAGATGGTTTTTGGGTTTGTTTTTTTCAGATGGAAATCCCTGTCAGATAACTGATAGTTCTGAACGGGATTAAAATGTTTGCTGCTAGTACACCATGACAAAATACTGAAGAATTCCCCATATGCAGACCTCAGGTGTGTGCACCTGTTTGTAACAACATTAACCAGCTGTAGCTCTCACATTCAGTTCATGTGCAGATAATAAGGAGCTGCAGAAGCAGAACTAAACATATACTTGTCAGTGTGCAGAGGGAACTGTGGGGGCACAGTCGGGAGTTAAGTGCAAAGTTTTGGCGCATCAGTAATGAGTGAAACAGGAAACTGGAAAAATTTCCTCCCCCTGTAACTGCTGACAGACATAAAAGTACTAGTGAAAATGCATCTGATATATTGGGTATTGCTTTTTTTGCCATGTTTTTCTTTTTGAAACTCTTGTTAGTGGTGCCAGTCAGTAGCAATTCATTTGTGAATGTTAAGTGAAAAAAGTAGGGTGCAAATACTAAGTTTTTAAAGTAATATTCTCCTGCAGGACCAAGAATTGTTTTTCTTCCATGAGCTCAGCCCTGGTAGCTGTTTTTTCTTGCCAAAGGGAGCTTACATCTATAACACATTAATTGAATTTATACGGGTAAGTAATATCTTCTGGAAATCTTGCAGGAGAAATTTCATAATTTAAAAAATAAATACACAACAGCATGCATTTAACAGTATTAAACTCTGTATCTTCAGTTAAAGCTGTGATAAAGGTGCTTTGTCATAGGAATTCTTTGGCATCTAATAGTAGAGCTAAGCTCATACTGCTGCTCTTCCATTGATGCATATTGATTTGTTTTAATAAACATACTTGATTTGGTCTTGTAGACTTGTTTGTTTTGAAAATATATGTAGGAAAAGAATTCTGAAGTCTGTTTTGTTACTGTCTATTTGGGCTGCAGTGTAACACATCAAGGATCATTGGGTAATTAGAGACTGCTGCATTGCTTGCAGGGAGAAAACCTGTCCTTCTTGCCTGCTTTCTACTAGAGAAATTGGCTGGGGGAAGGGTGGATGCATCCTGGCATGTCCAACTTGAAGTTTTGTCTTCCTTTCTCCCTTCCCTTCCTAAGTCATGGGACTTTTGTATGGCATCATTTTTATATTTCTGTGACTGCACATTGAAACCTCTTTTTTTCTTTATTACTTATTTTATGTACTGTGCCTGTTCTAGAGTGAGTATCGAAAGCGTGGATTCCAGGAGGTTGTCACTCCAAATGTTTTCAACAGCAAACTGTGGATGACTTCAGGGCACTGGCAGCATTACAGTGACAATATGTTTTCTTTTGAAGTGGAGAAAGAAATCTTTGCTCTGAAGCCTATGAACTGTCCAGGACACTGGTAAATACATAGCAAATTCAGGTTACCAGAGATTGTGCTGATTGAAAGAAACTCAGTCTGCTTCCTTTGCCTGCGTAATTACAGAGATGGCTACCTTCAGTTATTTGTTCTGTCAAGAATGATGTAATTATATGTCTTGCTGTCTACATGCTCTCTTCACTTGAGGCACTGAGAAATGTCATGTCATTTCACCATCATTATAGTTTCTCCATCATTACTGGGGCATTGTAAGTTTTGTGGCAGTTCAGGCATTCAGCTTTCAATGCTCAGCTTTAGGAGGTGTTTTATCTCCTCTCTGTGAGGAGGGGAAGGCCTACCAGCTGTAAAAGGAGTTTGTTTTCCTGACAAATCTAAATGAGACTGATGCCTCTATCCAGATTACACTGATGGCTTTATGGGCATGTGCTTTGTCACTGGCTTTTTCTCCCTGACTGTTCTTTTTAGAATTTTGTTTCTCAGTGACTTTCAAGTAATAAACTTTTCCTTCAGCCTTATGTTTGACCACCGCCCGAGGTCGTGGCGCGAGCTGCCATTGCGGCTGGCAGATTTTGGTGTCCTGCATCGCAATGAGCTGTCGGGAGCTCTCACAGGACTCACCCGAGTACGCCGGTTCCAGCAGGATGATGCTCACATCTTCTGTGCCATGGAGCAGGTGAGGGCTGCTGCTAAATGAAACTGGGTATTAAAATCAGGTAAACTGAAATTTCCATATTGATGATTTCTATTATCATCAAGATTGAAGAGGAGATAAAGAGCTGTTTGGAGTTCTTGCGTACCGTGTATGATGTCTTTGGATTTTCATTTAAACTGAATCTCTCCACTCGTCCTGAAAAGTACCTGGGAGATATTGAAGTGTGGAATCAAGCTGAAAAGGTAAAACAGTAGTCTTATTCTTTTCAATGATTTAAGGCTGCATCTTCTGGAAGAACTTACTGCCTTCTGCGAGGTACAGTAAAGCTGGGCTGGGCATGAGCAATGTGACTTCAGTAACTGCCTTCAGTTCAGTCTGGCTGCTGTAAATAGTTTGCTCACAGTATAGAGGCAGTCTCCATGTAGGCATCAAATGAACTCTTTCTCCTTGTCTGTTTTTGATAATTAAAAAGGAGGAAGAGAATCAATTCTGGCAACCCTTGTAATAACACTTAAAGCCAGCTCCCAAAAGTGAGGCTGAAAGGGATGGGGTTGGCCACTGAAGGTGCAATGGTGGGGAGAAGATAGGGCAGGAATAGACTTCTGGTGTACCAGGGCAGATACCATCTCAACATTAACTATAAACTTTGAATTTAATATAAAAAGTTACTGAATCTTAGCAAATGCTTGTTTGGCCTCTTCCAAAATGAGTGCATTAACTTTGTGTGTTTTAGTTTGGAGAAATTTAAATTTTTTTAGCTGATGTTCTTCCAAAACTTCCCTTTTTCAGAAAATAAATGTGTTTCAGCAGTAACTGAGAAGTAGTGAGAACTTGGTAGTGTCACCTATGTGTAGGTGCAGGCTGATCTGAAAATGTAATGTGTGAAGAAACACTGAGTGTGTGTCCTTTATCTCCAGCAACTTGAGAACAGCCTCAATGCCTTTGGTGAGAAGTGGGAGTTAAACCCTGGTGATGGAGCTTTCTATGGACCTAAGGTTAGTGTGCTGCTGACCCCTGGGTTTGGCTTTTAATTCTGTTTGGATAAGGAGGAAGGCTGGGATGAGGAAGAAGGGATTATTTTTTTGTTATCCCATTTTAAGGTGCTGTGTGATTGAAAGTCTCTGTTTTTCCAGATACATAAACTCTAACATACTTGAGAGACAAATAATCTTCTGTGCTCCTTGTTTTCACATAGTTTTAACTATGATTTAATTAATTTAACATGAATAAACTATTTATCTGCTGCTTAAACAGCTGGCTGGTTCAGTGGGTGACCTAAACACAAGGTGGCACTGTAAGACCTGTTTTAGCAGAGCAACTTTTGCATTGGTAATAACCCGTTCAGCAGTAAGTGAATCCTAAGTCTGGAGAAAATCAAAAGTAAACTTACTGATTAAACAAATTTTTATTCCTTTAACTGCACAGTTTCGAAGTTGCATTGAGTTACTGGTGAGTTTTGGTAGTTTAAAAATCCCCATCCAGTGATCATGTTTCTTATGAACAGTCTCCTCAGTTTGGACAGATTAAGTAAATTTTTAGAAATTTCACTGTTATCTTTGCACGTAAGGACACAGAGCATTATGAAATGGCCTTTAAATCTTTCCTTAATACACCTACATTTATATTTATGTTCTCATCTAGTAAGCTGGTTCTGATTTCTCTATTTGTGTGCCACTTCGATCAGTTTTAGTTTGTGTCTTGTAGGTAAAATGTGTTATAGCAGCTAATAGTCATTTCCCTATTTGATTGAAGGAAGACAAATACACAGGTATCTTTGTTAACATTAGTTAGCTTACACTTGCTCTTCATGCAGCCTGGATTTGGAATTAAATTAGATTGTAAATAATTTATTTTGATTAGAAGCTCCTTGGTGACTACCTGAATTCTGATAAACTGTATTCTGGATGCAAAATTGAAAGACATTTAGATCTTGAGTTGTTAAAATACTGATCTGTTTATTATATGAATTAAAATAAGGCATACTGCCTCAATATATATATAGCCTGATATGTATTGGTAAAATGATGAGTAAGTGAGCAATGTAATAAATAAGTATGGTCAGGACACTATAAGTCTATTATTTTCCAGAAGTCTTCTCTATGTTGTATCATAAGTGTACTCAGGATTTAAGCATTAGATATAAAAGAAAGAACCGGTTTGACTCGTAGGTCAGAACAAGTGTTACTCATTGATAGGAGTTCCTGCTGGTAAGTGGACTCTTTAACAGATTCTTGTCCTGTGTTCATGCCCTGAATTTTTAACACAAGCTACAAAGTCTTCAAATACTGCATAACGAAGTATAAATTTGCCACTTGAAGGCTGAAGAAATCTCATTTGTGAGGAGGCATGTTAAGTTCTGTATTTTCATTCTGCTGTATTCACTCAGTGAAAAGGCCCATGAAAGTACCAGACTTACAGTCTGAGACATGAATCAAATACAGTCAGAGACATTAAATGTAGTTCCCACTCATATATTATTTCTCTAATTAGTCGCCCTGTTTTAGCTCTAACATTTTTTGCATCAGAACCTGCAAATCACTTAAAGCCTAATGAAGGCTGAAGTAAAACTATGCTGTTTAAAACTGCGTGGAATTCCTGTGCCTTGAGTGAAGTTCCATCTCAAAACAATGAATTTGCTTTCAGAGGGGAATGCTTGTCTCTTAACTAAATGTTTATCTTTTTGTTCTTCAGATTGACATTCAGATTAAGGATGCCATTGGCCGCTACCACCAGTGTGCTACAATTCAGCTTGACTTCCAGTTGCCAGTCAGATTTAACCTCACCTTTGTTAGGTAAGCGCCAAGGCTGGTGGTTTTTACTTCTGTGTAATCTAACTTCAGTGACACTTACAAGCGTAAGGTTGAATCAAGAAAACAAACCTTACAAAAGCATTTCTTTACAGCCATGATGGCAATGACAAGACAAGACCAGTTATCATTCACCGGGCTATCTTGGGATCTGTGGAGAGAATGATTGCCATTCTAACGGAGAACTATGGAGGCAAATGGTAATGTTGAAAAGTTATTCCAGTTCAGGCAAACTCTTCATGTAGGAGAAAAATGAGCCCCAAGTACTGGAGAGTCAAGAGGGTCTGCTTGTTCCACTTGCTTGCTAGGGCGAAATGCCTAGGAATACCACAGGGAAATTTCTTCTGAGCCACTTTCCTTAGATATTAAATGATTCAAAATATGGTAGATTCTCCATGATATTGCCAGTGCAGGTGCAGCATACAGCTAGTCTGCCCAGGGCATATGCATCCCAACTGCTTCTACAGCAGTTGTAAAAGACTTGTAAAGAGTCATTTTTGTAGGTGATTTACTTTACCTGTGTTAATACCCAGTGGGAGTGACCCCTCTGATTATGACAACACTCTAAAGGTTTTTCTGTCCTTACTTAGGAATGAGCTTAATTAGTTAGGCTTTGATATCTGTCATAAAACACAACAGCAGTCTTCCAGTCCGCAAGTGCTTGTGCTTGCAACTGAAATCCTTTTAGACACTCAGTTCTTTTGGGGAAATAATTGTAATGAATATAGGACTCTCATCACCCCTGAACCCAATCTGGGCAGCTGACTTTAAGAGTCTCTTGTGTAGATTTTATTCTTCTCTCTAAATAGTCTTTTTTGTACTGAAAAAAACCACTGAAAGTTATATAAACTTGTTTTGTTTGTTTGTTGAAGGCCACTCTGGCTGTCCCCACAGCAAGTAATGGTGGTACCAGTAGGACCAGCATGTGATGAGTATGCTCAAAAGGTGATGTATATGGTTTCAGGGGCTTTGTTTTCAATGTATCGTATTGATCTGAAATATTTAGTTATTAATGATTAATAGTATTTATTTCAGAGACTTTGTATTTGCATATTAGGTTGAGTCATTTTTTGTATTACAGTGACAATTAGCTGCTGAAGTTGTAGATCACTTAAAGATAAGTTATATTTTGAATGTGTGAATAACAAATGTTGATCTTTGTGGAACTTTTGTTTTTGAAAAACTTAGTTTTTCTCTCACTCATACCTGTTTTCCCTTCCCCCATGTCCATGTGCCTCTTGCAGAGCAGTAAGAAAGATGAAAATGAGTCCTTGCATATTTAGTATCCTGGACACTTTTGCCTATAGTTCTTTCAGGCACATTATATATAAATAAAATAGTCTGCAAAATTAAAAAAAACCCCAAACTCTTCTAATCAGTAAGCTCCACCATTCTGTTGCCTTTTACAGTATCAGACTCAATTCACTACTCAGCCCAAGCATTAGATGTTCACATCACTGCTTACATAATTATTTATTGCATATATAGTTGCATGATATCTGACGTATTTTAATTTCTTGAAAGGGCTCGTGTCCAAAGCCTGAACCCATGACAGTGCCTCTGTTTTAGGGTTCAGCTAATCTGAAATGGTTTAAATCTACAGGTCAAGATTAGTTCATGGTCATGAGTATTCAGTAGTGACAGTTTCAATATTTTTTTTCCTTAGGTCAGGCAGCACTTTCATGATGCTGGATTTATGGCAGATGTTGATGTCGATCCCGGGTGCACACTGAACAAGAAGATCAGAAATGCTCAGCTTGCACAGTACAACTTTATTCTGGGTAATGTATTAGTTACCTGGTACTGGCTGACTCTTTTGTTACAAGTTTGATCATTCTGTGAGCAAGGCAGAGAGTTGTAATCAGTGTTTTAGGTCAATTTGTTCCTAAGAGCCTCCACTGCAGAGAACCTCTCCTGCTGACATCATATGCATTCCTGGCTTGTATAGCTGTCCCTGAAGGGAGATCACTGTGATCCAATGCATTACTGATACTTTTTGCTATCTTCTGGTCAAGCAGTATGGGGATAGATATGAAGTCTCTTGTCCTTTATCAGTCAGATTTTAAGTAATTTTCCATCCTCTTGATAATTTATGCTCTTGCTTCTAGTTCAGCAAAAGAAATAGGTTTTCACTGCATTCAGCTGTGGTACACTTGTGTATTAGGCATGCGTGCAAGGGAGAAGCCTCTTTCAGAGAGAGTAATGCACGAATAATTAGAAACTCATCCTGAAGTACTTGTTTTGAGGCAGCATGTTAGTCCTGTTGTGTGAATTGGGGATCTAGCATTGGCCTTAAAACCATCTGGAATCCATTAAGAGTAGAAGGAGCTTTTGACAGAGAAACTCTACCCTCCAAGTAAGTGCCAGAATTGTGAAAAAACAGTTAATTCTTTTGCCTCTTGGTTGTTTCTAGTTGTTGGTGAAAAGGAAAAGGCAAGTGGAACAGTGAACATTCGTACCCGAGACAACAAGGTGCATGGGGAAAGAACCATTGCAGACACTGTGGAGAGGCTGCTGCAGCTGAAATGCTCTCGTTCCAGACAAGCTGAAGAAGAATTTTAGCACCATCTGTTTTACCTGGCATATAAAGAATTTGTAGTTTTCCTAATTTAGTTAACCAGAGTTTTTGTTCTGAGCCAGATTTGAAGTATATTTCACATTTGAACCTCTTGCTCATTTTAATGGGGATCTTTCTTTAGTCAAAAATGCCTCTTTTTGTATTAAAAAAATCAAGTTTTTCAAAAACATCAAAGCAAAGTTTCCTGGCTTCTAACCAATGACAGAGGAAGCAAGATGAAATGACTTTCTGTGACTGCGAGGGAAGATTGAAACGTTAATCAGGAGTATCTGTGGCATTCTACCTGCCCTGTTAAGAATAACATACATTTTGATAACTAATATTTTTCATGCTAGTTTAACAATAGACCTCAGGTTCAAGAATCAACACAGTAGCTGTGTGCTGCAGCAGCAGCTTCTGGAGTGTCTCCATGAGCAAAGAAAATGATAATTTGCCATCCTGTCTTATGGTCACTTACGAGTTGTGAATATATTGACTCTCCAGAGCTCCCAGTCACACCAGTGGGGACATGAACAGAGGCCTCCTGCTTCCGTAGGGGTTGTTACCTCTGGCTGTGTCGCAGCTCCCAAAGTGAGGCATTCCTGGCTCCACAGTGGGGCCCTCTGCTGCAGAGCACTGGGCTGCTAACCAAAGCCTACTGTGCTCCTTTCCAGAGGCAGTCTCTGAAATATGCTTGCTCTGCAGGTGAGGTCCTCAGAGCTGTAGAAAGGGGATAATGCTGTCTGTAAAAAGCAGGGCACAGTAGGGCCAAAGAAGCAGCTGATGAAACCATTAGTATTAGGAACAAAGGGTGTTTCTGTCCGTGTCTCTGAGCTGTCATTACAGTAAGGGCATCTGTCAGACAGAAACAATAGTGTACTGAACAAAAAAAGGTAGTGATAATTTCTTTAAGACAAATGCTACTTTTCACTTTAATAGGTACAGTCCCATTCATGGAACACTTCCTTCCCAAGCCTCTAGTCCAAGACATCACATCATTAGCAGCCCTTCCTGTCTTACTGCTGAGGGATCTCATCTATTGATTCTGGGTTTGGTTTGGGGTTTTTCCTACATCTGGCTGAGAAGAGGCAAGTGTCTGTCACTGACAAAAAATAAAATCTTGGTCTGAGGGGTTTTTTTGCATCTTTTTTATTTTATTAATCCTAACTAACTTGAACAGCTTCAAAAGGGGGATAATAACAGTTCATTTAAAAAGAAAAAAAGCAAGCTATTGCTACAGCCTAAGCCAAGATCAGACAAGTCTTGAGGACAGGTTCGAAATCTCTCACCTTTTGAAAACCTCTATGTCTTGCCATTTCCATTATTGTCTGGGCAGGAGCATTTCACCCTGGCTTTTCTCACCTATTTTACTCAGGGGTGATGGTCACATTTTATCAGCATTTGAACCCGTAGTGAATTCAGACTCAGCAGACTGTAACCCCAGCAATTTTCAGCAAAATCTATTTCATCCTCCTTTCAGTCATGGAGATTAAAGGTTCCATCTAACTGCTGTGGGGGGAAGAGGGGGAAATCGATTTTTCATGGCCTTGCTGCTTTCAGAGTTGCTTTTGTGAGAGTTGTTATCTTCTGTATTTTGCACCTGCTCTGCTTTGCTGAGAAGTGACTTGCCCATGCAGTCACTGCAGTGGAAACAGATGTCAGCTAGCCCTGGGGCAGAACGACTTCATCAACTGGGGAAGCAAACCCATTGTAGATATCAGTGGTCCGGGGTAAAGTAGCCGTTAGCTCTGTTTCTCTCTAGAAATTGTGCTTCATACTGCCTTTCCTCTGGTGTATTTGTTGATTTTTCAGAGAGCTCCCCATCCTTTTCTGGGGATCCCTGGGCAGTCCAGCATTAAACTGCCCAGGTCGTGTAATGAGAAGCTGGTGCTGTAAAGCAGCAGCTGCTGCTGTTTATGGCACAGTAGGTGTCAGTTTTGGAGAGGCTGTCCCTCTGCAGCAACCTTATTTGCTGAGACTGTGCTCTTAAAACACCAGTTGAACAAGGTACATGTACTATGTGCATGCATTCCTAGAAACACCACCCAAGGTACAGTTCAGCACAGCACAGAGCCCCCACAGGGCGGTGACAGGGCTGAGGTGTCTGCCTCCAAATCAGGTCAGCGCAGTTCAGCTGTAGATGTGCACAGAAGTGAAGCTGGCTCTGGGGCTGTGCTCCCCCAGCCTTTTCCCTGCTCAAGCAGCAGCCTTCAGCAGTGCTCCTGATGGCGGCATCTGGCTTACAGACAGCACCACAGCAGTGACGGGCTGTAAATCTTCCTCAGCAGCTGAAGGCTTGTTGGGGACATGCCAACCCAAGATGCATCTGGTATGCAGATATTACTGTGAGTCAGTTGTCTTATTCTATGTAGTTGACAGCTGAGGGCCTGTTGGGCTCTCCTTTATGGCAGTGGGCTGAATGCCAGCATGTCCCCTTGAGTAAGGACTCTGCTCAAGGTTAATCCTTGAGGTTGGGAGAATCCTTGCCACAACAGATTGTCAACAAGTTATTAGCAGCGTGCTAAACTTTGAAATATTGGCTAAATGATACAAAGGATGGATTGTGCACATGTACTCCTTTAGACAGAAGCTGTTGTCTAAGTCTGGGACTAAGCCTGGATCCAGTTGCGCCTAGATTCTCCTCAGAAAGGAACTTCCAATGCATGGGGTCCTCCATGAACCTCATGACTCAATGGCAAGTAGGGTCTCTCTACAACAATTTTGCCTGATCCTTTCTCTATGCAGTGAAAATCAAGTGTACCTTGCCGCTGAATCTTGTTAAAACACTGTCACATTTACAGTCAAACTTCATTAAGTCACTGTTTTACATTGATAAACATACTGCTATTTCTCGGTTACAAATGAAGTGCACTTCTTCATCTATAGCGCTGGCCTGGTCCAAGCAGCACATTTTCTCCCTTGGTTCAACCAGAAGTCCTCTGAACAGTGGCTTTGGTCACTGTTTATCATCCTTGGTAGGATAAGCTCCCAGAAAAGTACTGTGTGTGTCTCCCAAGGCAGGATGGTGCAGCTTTAGTGTCAGAGATTGATGGGGAGACCACTTGTCAAGCAGGAAAGAAGCTTTTATATAATTCATTCCAGGGTTTGAGAAGGCTGAAAGCCACCTCTCCAGTTTGGCAGAGCCTGCTCTGGCTACTAGCATTACGTAAGAGAAATTCAAATAATTTGCTTTTCAGTCTGTATATCCTTAGGAAAATTTTCATGGGCATTTCCTGTGGAATATCTGGTAAGATATGTCTTCAGCTCAGCTTTACTTCACAGCAAATTTAGTTTCACAGAATCACTNACTATTACAACGCACTTATTTTTGCCCTTTTTTTTTTAAGGCTTATGCTCACCCTTCCATTGCTCTTCTATGTCTTAAAGTCACATAATCACAGAAGNTCAGCTTTACTTCACAGCAAATTTAGTTTCACAGAATCACTGAATATGCTGAGTTGAAAGGGACCCACAAGAATCCAGTAAGTCCAACTCATGGCCCCGCACAGGATCATCCCCAAAAAGCACACCTGAGAGCACTGCCAAATGCTTCTTGAGCTCTGTCAGGCTTGCTGCTGTGACCACCTCTCTGAGG
>VYXD01004614.1:176332-193476 GCA_013397195.1 Hylia prasina | reverse complement strand
CTGTAGGCTTCCTTTTTGTGTTTTGCATTTCAAATACAAACTAGATATTACTTCCAGCTGTGAGGTTTAAGAGGCACCTTCAGGCTCACAGAAGATAAATCTAACAGGTTACTTGAGGCAGACAAGTGGCCAAGGAGCTTTTTTTTTAATTGGGAGCTTTCAGCCAAAGGGTTGACTAGTCCAAATATGGTAGGACAAGCAGTTATCTGCTAATGCTGGGTTAAATCTATAGCCGAAGTGATTGTTCAGTCACATGCAAACATCTTTCCTAGTCAAACAGGTCTATGACTTTTACAAGTTCAGGAATATGGGTATAATCCTCCCTTGATATTTTATAGGAAAGAGCCTCTACCTCCTTTATCTAATCAAACAGTCCACATCTTTGGACCTGCATATTAGCATAGGAGGCAGCAACAGAATTTAAAACTATTTGTTTTCAGAAAATGTGCAAATGTGGCACTTGGGGACACAGTTTGGTTGGATTGGATGATATTTGAGGTCTTTTCCAGCCTTAATGATTCTAGGATTCTATGATAATATGTCTGAATGTGTGGTTATTTATAGTGCAAGAATTTCATAAGATGACTTGATGTTAATGATTAAATCATCATCCTGTTTATTTATCCTTTGGTGCTGATAAAAGAGAATTATCCTTCTCCCCAGCCAAAGGTCCTCAAGGGCCAACCCATCACTTATCACTTACAAGTTATCATCACTTATCAGGTTGAAAATGCATCTTTGCACACACCAAAACAGCTTGCAGTGAAACATGAGGAGCTCCTGCCTTGTCCTAGATGTAATTCATGATCTATTATTGACATGCTGAAATGAAATGAGCTGCTGTTACCCACTCAGCCAAGGAAAATCCTGTTTCATAGCCACAGCTCAAACCCCTCAGTTTGTTGTAAATATAGATACTCAACTAAAAATGCATATTTAGAATTGGTGGGACTTCGTTTTATAGAAAAAAAGTATCATGCCTGCAAAATACACAGATTCTTATGACTGCAACAATCAGTTTCAACACTTGAATTAAAATTCATAGTCCAAATACTCAAAGTTGCTATGCCTCCTCACTGAGAAGCCATCTCTTACTATTCATGTCAGGAGCAGCCATAACAAACTGCCGACATGAGGACATCAGTAGGGGTGGGGGGAAGGAGGGTAAATATTTTTGGCCTTCACTTTCCAATTCAGGGAATACAGAAATCAACATCTTTTGAATACAAGTAGACTTTCTGAGAAAGATGACATACAATCCTTGCTAATTCAGAAAATCCAGATTTAAATCAGTTACCCATTTAAACTGTTCTAGAACTGCTTCTCTCATTATTCCTTACTGCAAATACCAGAAAAAGGCTGATAGAATTCAGCTATTTTAACTTCTGTATTGGTTCTACTAGTGAGTGAGAAAAAAAATGTTAATTAAGGCTGAGTTTGGAGAAGATCTGAATCCTAACCCCAGCTGAAGAATGTCTGGATGACAAACCTCCTCCCAGCTCAAAAAAGGGAAGAAGACTTGCACTGGACAGGGTCATGTGTTTCAAGATTCTGTTTTCAAGCTTTTCTACTCTCTGGACTTGGACATACTTTCCTTGGGATAACTTTTTCTTGGGTTTCAACCGATATCTTTATGATAATTCAGCATTAATAGCTCCTGGATGGCTCTAATTGGTCTCCCACTGTTTACTTTGCCACCTGAAACTTGCCATTTCTCAAATCACCCCTTTCTGTCACTATAGCCCAAAGGTTAATCATGAATTATGACACACTCAGAGTCTCCATTTTTTCCCACATATTGATCTCCTACTCTGCATCATTGCACTTATTACTCAATATTGTTTATTTGTTTCTTCTCCTATATAGCTCCTTCTCCCTGCTGCATACCTTAGAAGAACACATCTCAGTGTCTGGACCAGAACCTTTGTTTTCTTACTGCAGTCCCTACTCCTCATGATCCCTACTGCTGAATGCCACTGCATCTGCTGCTTTCCTCTTCTGAATGTGTGTCCTTTGCTTATTTCTTGCCTTTTTTTTGGTGGCAGCACCATCTCCAACAGCCCTAATTTAACACAGGAGAAAACAGTAAGCCTACAAATATCCCAGGCTTCTCCCTGTGTCTTATACCTCACTGGCTCACTGTGTTAGTAAAGCCTGTCTCACCAATCAGGACGTGGAGCTCAGACACTAGAAGAATAGCCAAAATATTTCTGCACCATTTTCACATATACGTGATGCACATTTTCTTAGCTCTCCAGTGAAGTTTCATTCTTACAGCCTTTTCAAGCACTGAAGAGATACAGATTAGCCATGTCAAATAATTTTGGAATAAAAATTCTTTGCCCCTGAGAATTAAACAAAATAAACTACTGTTAAATGCATAAAAAAAAAAAATCTTCATTCCACCAGTGTCCAAAATGTTAATTATTTCCATATACTCCATGTTTTCTGACATCTTCAGATATTCTTATTTATTGCTGCTTCTCAGAAAATATTTACATTAGAAATTTACTTTATTACAACTGGTTATCCCTACATATAACGCTGGTATGAAAAACATGCTAGACAATAAATTGAAGAATGACAGGTTATGGGCTATTTGGCTAAAATTGTGTCAGTGAAAACTCATTAAAAATCTGCATTCAATAACAAAAAAATAATTTTCTGTCCTGTCATTGTAAAAGTGATAAGAGTCTTTGAAAAGGTAGATGGATGTACCTGTAAAATAAAAATTATGCCATATGCTCAGATTAATTACTAAACCATAAAAATAAACAGACTGTCATTTTGGAAGAATGACTTCTATACAAGTGATAAAAATCTGTATTTGGCAAACAAGGTATTCAAGCAGACAGAATATAAGGACTGAGGCTCAGTGATTATTTGATTTACAATTTAGTGCTTTTATCATCAATTTAAAAAGAAACAAAACATCTGAGCAAATATCCCATAGTTTTACAGTTACTGCATATGCAATTGGCTTTTTGAATGATGAGATTCAGACAGGTTTTGTATTGGTGTGTAGACTAAGGTGAGAGATAATAATGCTGAAGTGTCTGCAGCTAATGAAAACATAACACCTTCTATTGGGTGGCATGGCTCACTGCAAAAAAGCAATATATCACTGTCCTGAAAATGACCAGCAGGAATAGGAAAATGAGCTATTGCTAATTAAACCTTTTATGTAAAAACACGATTGCTAATCAAACCTTTATTACTCCACACTGTCACATTCTTTCTTCCTCATTTACACTTCATCCTGTAATCTTTGAAGTATCAGTTTTATTGTTGTCCTATAGATTGTGGTTTTTTGCCATTTGAAAGAATTAACTTGTGACAATGATTATTTAGAAAAGATACGTAAAATAAGAAAGTGACCATAGATGAAAGAAGAATGGTACAATTCAACTACATCTGCTCATTCTGACAGCTAATTAAAAGCCATATTTAAGTTACTAGCAAAACATAAGATGCTTCCTCAAGCTAAAATTTCATCTTTCTTGTGACATCTGAAAACCATGTTTATTACAAGGGAAAAAAGTGTTATTCAGTAATGACCACAATATAAGAAGAATTAATTAAAGAAAGGAATTATGTCTTTAGATTTTAATTATTTAATTGCTATGAAACTTGCTATACAACCTTCATATAAATTGAATACTGAAGATAAATATTACCCTAACCAAATATCTGATTAAAAGCCAACAAAATAGCTTTTTCAAAGATTCTGGGCAAGCATATAAGAATACTAAATTTCTACTAATGGAGTACCACATAACAATTCAATTTTTAATTTAAATAGTTATAATTATTGCAATATTTGTACAATAAAGTTAAAAACGTAAAATATTTCAAACAGAAAAGCATTCTTCTTCTATCATGTATGGAAAGATCAACTAAACTTATTATTTTTGTCAAAGAAATAAAAAATCAAAGAAAGCACTGACTATTTCAATACTCTAAATGTAAATTAAAATACTTCAGACAAAAGGCTTGAAGGCAAGTGATTCCCCCACCCACCAAGGGATGATTTTCACTTGTCTCCAGGTGTAACATTATGTGCACTGATGGGCTGATCAACAGAACAGAACTTCTCCCCAGCTGTAATCAGGAGTGATTGATGGTTGGGACAAAAAAGTTGATTATCATGACAAGTCTGCTGATGCAGAGAAAATAGGCTAGGCTGGGGAAAGGATAAAACCTGTTCAGAGACTACCTTATAAAATCTCCTTTCTAAGGGATAAAAAGAAACATTTATACCCATCAAAAAATTGCTAGCATAAATTAATTCAGTACATTTGCTATGCATTTGTATCTAAAGTAATCCCACCACAACCAAATGAGACCGATCTAAGTACCAAACAGACTAAATCCTTGTATTTTTAAAATCATACTCTGAGATCACCTCATCAAACAATTAGATATATGAAGGCACCAGAATGGTCTACCAGCAGACCATTACCTCAAATTAAATACATGATTTGAATTAATAATTCAGATTTTAAAATCCATGGGGGAGTTAGGTGTAAGTGCCATATTGAATTCTTTGCTGAAAAGAAGTCAGTCCCTTTTAACCATTTAAAACCTTGAAAGACTTCACTTTCAATTGAGCTAAAAAAAAATGCACAAGTGTGGGCAATACGCCCTCAAAAGTATAGTTCAAATGTGTGCTTTTTTATTCCAAAATAAAGCTTTTAAAAGGAGGTATTGGGTTGCACTTCCACTCCTTCAGAGGATAAGGCTCCCAGCTGTTAGCTGTGATGTAAGTAAGTACACAGAATAGCAATATCTCCAGAGACTGTAAAAGACATGAGAAGTGTGATAAAAGAACTCAGGAGCTGAAAAAAGTCAGGCCTGGAGGTTCTGAAGTGGAATTGTTTACACCAGGGGCAGTTGCGTTTAATAGCAATTCTTTCCAAAGGAAACATTATATTTGCTCCAAGAAGAGGCTGCACAGATACAGTGGGGAAGAATATATTACAGGTACCTAAGAGAGTGCAAATTTACTGACCAAAAAGACAAAAAAAAAAAGGTGTCCAGAGTCTGTGTAACATTACTTGGAAAGATTTTATGGGTGTTGGAAGAAAGTATCATCAACCAAAGCCAAGTATAAGCACTACTTCACTCTTAATGCATTTTTAGAATAAATGATTGGGGGTAGGGGGGTGGCATTGATAAAAAATACAATTTGCTGTACATTTTGCTTCACTTACTCTTTCTAGACTGGCATATACCCCTGTCTGTTTGTCTTTGGTTTTTTTCATGTCCTCATCAGTGTCTGAGAAAGTGAACCAGGAGTCACTGCTTGGTAACTGGAAGAGACAATGTTTTGCCACTTTTACAGTGAAATCTGTTATCTGCAGCTACTTCTAATAATCCAGAATGCCAGGTTCTCTAAAGTATGAATTCTTATTTTTAAAAATAAAATAAGAACTTAAAACAGACAAAAAAATAATTCTAGATGAAGATTGCACAACAAATAGTTTAAATTTTTTCTTTCCTTTGAAGCGAGGACTTGCTTACCGAAACTGGTTTCTGTAAAGACTCCCCAGCACATTTATTCTTAAATTTCAATTGCTTCTTAGGGTGACTGATTTTGCACATTAAGATGAAGTTGACAGGAAAAAAAACCGCTCAAACACAAGTAACCATAGGGCAAAAAGTGAAGAGATTTCTCTCCTTGCAGCTTTAACAGGCAGATTTTTCCATGACTGTCACCAGACAGAACTGGAAGAGAGATTTCCTCTCCCCTCTTTTATACTATCTTTCCCCCTGTCTATACTAATTCCCTCATGAATAAAATGGTATTTTTCAATGTACAGTTAAAAAAATACTAATCATTCTTTCCCTCAATTTCAGCCAAAAACTTCAAAGAAGCTCTGGTTAGCCTCTACCTGCCCAACTTCAGCATTTGAATTCCATTCACATATTCCTCCACCTCCTCCAGGCACAAAATCTTTCTGACTCCGTTGTAACCCAAAGGACGTAGTTACAGGACCAAATCAATTAAAACAACTGGGAACACATTTTTAATTTGCCTGGAAGACATCTCAGTAAGTAACAGATAATCCACTGAAAGCAGATTTTGGAAGATCTAGGACCTATGAGACCATTTAGGCCTGCATGCTGCCTCCAGTATAATGTTTTCTGTCTGATACATTCTTGTATCTTAATTTAAGCATTTCTGAGAGAAAGGAAATTTCTGACAGTAAGACACAGACAGGTGGAGGGAGGTTGCTTTTATTTCAGACTTTCTGTCTTATTAACTACTGCCACCTCTGCCTTTCCTTCAGCTCTTTGCAGTTCTGAGATCCACGCCCACTTAAAAGTTGGCCTCAAAAGGGCAAATACTTCAACCATGCTCTTCAGTGCCACAAGCAGAAACCTTTTAAATTAATTTGTCTTCATATTCCACAGTCAGAATACTGGTCATTAATCTTTTGCAATTTATAAACAGGACTATCAGAGAGAGCAATTGCCTATTCACATATCATTTCTGGCAAACACTAGTAATTTAAAATAGATGTCAAACCTTCTGCACAACTGACTTGTTTTATCAAAATAAGTGAGAGCTTTGAAAATGAAATAACCTAATAGGATGAGCAGAGGTAGGAAGCAAGAGCTGCCAAATGAAAATAAAAAAATTTGTTTGACATAATCTAAGTCCTACACAGCAACACCTGATGATCAGCTGAATGTTTTAACCTCTCCAGGATCACATTCCTGTAGTAACTCAGATATGCAGCCGACATAAGACATTTCTCCTCAACCCTGCTTGTTCAGGGCCCAGGTAGCTGAAAGTATTAGATTTTCCTTTCTTCTGGATATACAGAACAGTTTAGATCAGAAAAGACCTTTAAGATTGTCGAGTCCAACTGTTAACCCAGCATGGCCAAGTCCCTAAGTACAACTTCTACCCATTCTTTACCTTGAAGGATAGCGACCCAACCACTTCCCTTGGGAGCCTGTTCCAGTGCTTCGTTTAGACACTCCCTCTTCTACTACCACTGCTGAATGTGGTTTAAGAGTGAATTTTGAGAGGAAAGTGTACATCTTATAACATGGATACAGTGGACATCAAGGCACTACCCCCACCGGCAACCACCTAAGAAAACAGCTGACATTAAGAATGTTCTTTCTTAAAGTTCAGTCACTTAAAATTATCTTCTTTCCCACTGCCTTTTTGACCTCAGGCAATGTCCCTGTGGGTCTGATACCCCCAGGCTGCCCCATATTCTAGGACAGTACAGATTTTCTAGACTTTCATTCAAAGAGAGGAGATAAGGACAAGGATTACCAAGAGTTTGTGGAGTGAGGTTGTCTAGAAAACTCCACAGCTTGCACACCGCACAGAGACCACTCACAGCAGTTACTGAGGGCCACACAGAATATTTAGATTGCTGCCAGTGCTTAAGAGACAAAGAAATAGTCATAATCTTATATCAGTCAGAGGACTCAGTTCAACACCAATAGTACTCCAAAAGTACTCTGGAGTTCAAACATCAAAAGTACTTCAAAGCTAAACAAGCACTCTGTCAGATATTAATAATTTCTGCTTCAAGCTTGTATAGATCCATAAAAGTACCATATTGAAAGTGAAAATTATGGGAAAAATACTTTATACAAAAAAAGGAAATTATTTATACTTTCTACTTAAGCATTTCAGAAGTGCTTTAAGAAACTGGAGGTTATGTGAAAATTTATTACTACTCTTAAATTCAGATTATTCTGGATTTAATAATCTATAAATTAAGTTACTTATTTCCTACATGAAAAAGGTTATATATAAGCAAATAAGGATTATTTTCTTTCAAAATAAGTATTCAAAAGATGAAAATAAAAATACTAAAAATAAGTTTGAATGCTCTAGAATAGGAAAGACCGGAGTTACACAGGATCTGATTGCAATTCATATTAGAAACTTTAAAACTGTGGTCTAGGAAAGAGGAAGTAATGCTTCTAAAATATGCAGGCTAAACCTATAAAAACAGACTCCACTGAACATCATACTGGGCAGAGGATATATCAGGTTGTTTTCAAATTTTTCATGCAATGTAAGCGCAAAATATTCAGTGCTATTTGATTGATTATTGGAATGCCAAAAATCAAGTAATTAAATATTTTGTTAGCAGTTCTTTACTATTTCTGCATTGTATTGCTGCAAATGCCACATATCCCAGAGAAATCTCCACACTAATCATTTTCTGTGATTACTTGCTACTTTTTACAGTGAATACCAGAGACCAACACCTCTGGAAAAATATCCACTTTGAGTGTATTTCCATTCTGACTCATATTCTGATCTCAAAAAAATAGCATGTGCAATTCTGTAACTGGACTCAGTATTTGTTTCTCCTTACTTTAAGTCCATAGTACAGGAAAGATGGTGATTAGAAAGAAGTAGCATATATACAGAGAGACAGGAACAGAAATATATAAATTATATATATACATGAATAAGTTAAATCTGGATAAACTTTTATGCTTGTTCAGGTACAACTGGTGCAATCAATACTGAACCCTCATATAATAATGCTGACTCTAAGGGCACGCTGAGAATCTGTAAATATTTACACAAAAGAATTTTGCTTAAAGAACCAGGCTGATGAATTAATATAACACAACCACATTGGTTTGGAAAGACAGAAAATAAAATGCCCCAAGATAATCAATCAATCAATCAATGTGCTTGATGGCTAATAATACCTGCCAAAAGTGACTGCTTACAAGAGATGAGCACTAAAAGTTAAGCAGAAATTATTTGGTTTATACCAAACCAGGCTTCTAAATCTCTAGCTTAATTGTAAATCTGAATCTAACCCATAACTGGAAGTACAACAAAACATGCAAAGAATAAGACTCTGTGGTTATAGCCACAAACAGAACAGTGATTGAGGCAAATAGCACTGATTGCTTCAAATACCATTTAATCATATCTCTGCAAATTGACCAACAACAGATTTCAAATCAGAAGGATGAAATGCTAAATAACTTCTAGCATTTAACTGTACCAGACTTTCCGGGTTTGTAATGGACCAATATTTTAAAGCTCCCCTCTGCAAAACAGAGGCCGCAGGCCACGTGTGTCACTGGGCATGCATGAGAAAATCTCTATTATATCTTCCAAACTACAGAGAGAAATTTGTAAATTAGTCAAGCAAGATGTCATATAATCTGTCTCTCAGATGTGGGATTACATTCAGCATCTCTTGTCCAGCCTCAGAAACAGGTGCCTAATTTGTGAATACTCTGCCAACAGGCACCCTTCAACTGTCCCTACGTTTCCTTCCAGAACTTCACTATCATTACAGTTAAAATTGTTTCACAAAGCAGTCCAACAAAAAATCTCTTAAATCAAATTAATCTGAAGAATTAGTCAAATTTATTTATCTATCAAAACGAAGGAACACAAACATCAATAGGTCACTAAACTCTTATTAACTCTCTTTCAGATAGGGAAAGACAACTATATTTTCCTGGTCATTTCTGCTGTACATCTATCCAGTTCTTTCTGCTCTCCCTAGCTGAGTGAATTTTTTTCACATCTTGTCATACCACTGGATGTGTTCTAAACTCTGCAACTAATTATGCTTTCATTGGGTGTGATGACTACTGTTATAAATAATTCTTCACCTGAGGCATTGCCAATTTCAACTTATAGAATCATAGAATAGTTTGAGTTGAAAGGGACCTTTTAAAGGTCATCTAATTTAGCACCTCTGCAAGAAGCAGGGATATCTTGAACTAGAGCAGGTTGCTCAGAGGTCAGTTCAACCTGATCTTGGATACTTCCAGGGATGGAGCATCCACATCTTTGGAAACCCATTCCAGTGTTCTATCACCCTCATTTTAATAAACTTATTTCTTATGTCCAATCTTATTGACCCTCCTTCAACTAAAAACCATTACTCTTGTCCAAAAGTTCGTTCCATCTTTCCTCTAATCTCTGAAAGGCCACAGTGACCCCTACTGCATTCCCTTCTCCTGGCTGAATAACTCCAACTCTCTTTTCTCACAGGAGAGGTGTTCAAGCCCGCTGATCTTGGTGTCCCTCCTCTGGATGTGCTCCAACAGGTCCATGTCTTTCCTGTGCTGAGGATCCCTGTTCTAAGGATCCCAGTGCTGGACGCAGTGCTCTAAGTGGCGTCTCACAAGACTGGAGTGTGGGCTTGATGTTTTTGAGTCTGTAATGCTTTCAGCCTGTCAGTGGCTGATTTTCTTCCCAAGGGAAGACTTCTTGGGAGAATTTTTCTTTCAAGGACAGTTCCTGTAAACAATGATTCTCTTCTCATAACATTTTCTAAGTTCTCATAACAATCTCTCTCCCAAGTGCTGTTTTGTTACTTAACCATTGGAGAGAGGTGTCAATTCTATGGACCAATGATTTGCCTTTTTAGTGCAGCATGTTATATAAAGGCTGAATAAATTGTAAATAAGGCCTTCTGATCTTTCTTCTGCCTTGAACTGCAGTCAAGCTTCTTTATTTCGTGCCACAGATTGTGACAGTGGAGCAGAGGAGAATCCCCTCCCTTGACCTGCTGGTCACACCACTTTGGATGCAGCCCAAGACTTGTTTGGCTTTCTGGGCTGCACGTGCATATTGTTGGGCCATGTCCAGCCTTTCATCCACAAGCATCCCCAGTCTTTCTCGGTAGGAGTGCTCTTGAATATTTGCTGTGGAATACTTACTTATTGATAAATCTCATATTTGGGGGGGGGCGGGGGGGATATCATAGGATTAGTTGAGTGAGTTTTTCTTTTTTTTTTTTTTCCCCCTGCATGAGCCATCACATTTGGATTATGATTCATAATGCCATTAAGCCCAACATTTACTCATTTTAGTATTTGTGCATTTACTTTTTCCAATCTAAGCCCAATAGTTCATGCTTTTATTTACTACACTTCTCAGAATTCCAGACTGTTTTCTCCAACTGGAGATAATTTTGGACCGAGATCTGGAACTTACCACCATTCATCAAGAGGCTGCCACCCCTCATCTAGATGTCATCCACAAAACTAGCATATGTACACTCTATTCTGTCAGGCACATTGCTAATGAAAAATCAGAGTAGCAGTAAGCATGGAAGAGACTCTTGCAGATCCTGACTTCTTGTGACCTTTTGTTTTGACAGGAAACCATCAGCAGCTACTCTCACTGCAGTTCTTCATTCTGTTGTGCAACCAACTTTTAATAATTTCACCTGGACCATATTCCCCTCCTTACTTTACAGGACTGTCACATAGGACAAACCCTTGTTAAAGCCAAAATATGTCACATCTATTTATTCCCTATTATCCATTAGCCCAATTACCCTGTCAAAGGAAAAAATTAGATTCATTTGACATGATTCGTTCTTGACAAATTCATGTTGACTGTTTATTATCACCTCATTATACCCTAGGCCCTTGCAAGTTGATACATCAATCTTTTGTTCTAGATATCAAGCATAGCCTAAATAGGATATTAGTCCTCTGGTCCTGCTACTTTCCCCACAAAAGTTAGAACCATAGTAAAATAATGCAGAGTTATATTTCATCCTTATCCTCAAAAGAATCCTTCATGGCTGTTTTAATGGAAGACCACCTTTTGAATCCTGACAAATTTATACAGTGGAACAATATATCAATTCTGTGATACCTTTGTTCTGTAGAGATGGAGAAAAATAAGGTAGAAAAACAACAAATAAGGACTGATGAGCATCCCTGATTTGCAGGGAAATATTACTACTGACTACTGCTGACCACTAAGTCAAACAATAATTTCTGGCTCATATAATTGGAAATATTTTTAAAGTGTATCACAATAGAATTCAAGTCCTGTGAACACATCCAAATGCTGCCCAGTCTTTCTTTAAAGGCAAACTGGGTCATCACTTGTTAAATGAGAGGGAAGAAAAAGGTAATCCCTTTGCAAAAAAAAAAATTGCCCTTTTTGACAGACACTGATAAATATATAACTTCATCAAATAATCTCATGGGTAAAGGTAGATCAAATAGTCAAGGCAGGAAAATTCAGTAAGGGCTTTTTTTTTTCTTTTTTTTCCAGGCCATAAGCAGAAAATTTACTCCTATAGCTGCCAACAGGCACCTGAATTATCCTACTGAAGTCGGCTGGACTACATTTTACAGATACTTTTAGATCTTAGAGATACAGATTTAATGTTTGTTACAAAGCAAGCATTTACTGGTGCAATAGCTCGCAAAAATCTAAGTGCATAGCTGCCAAAAAATCTGGTGCATAGCTGCCAAAATCTAAGTGGCAACATAGGCACTTGCAGCTAAGCATATATTTAAACGTTTCACCCTAGACTGAATGCACAATGTGAGTCTAAATGATATATGTAAATTTCTCTGAAAAAAAAAAAATTGCTTGAAATGGACTCCACATAACCTACCTTTGCTGTTCTAATGTTTTTGCTCAGCATGGAGAGGTTTTGGTTATTTGCACATTCCTCCCTTCCCTTGTATGAGATTTATTTTAAAAAGAAATACTGAACACACAGCTGTCATGAAGATTTATAGTAACTCCTTTACAAAGAAGCTAAATGATTTTAGACCGCTGTACTGCCTTTTCTCATCTTTTTAAAATGTGATTTTGATACCATGTAACCAGAAAAAAAAAGCTCTGCTGCTCTTAAAGAAATCTCTAAAGGGAGAAAATTGTGTATTCTATGCAAAAAAGAAAAATCCCACAGACCAGTTTTGTTGTAAACATTTTCATAATATTGTTGTGTAGCAGGCAAATGGAATTTCTATTCATTACTCTCTGATAAAATCTATCTCCTGCATCTAAAAATGGAGACATATTGGTAGAATAGACACAAAGCCTGGATTCCTAGACAGAGAAGTTATTTATTGCTGTTATGGATTTAAATTGTGTTCAACAAAATATGATGAAAATGAAAGGTAGGAATATTGAGTAAATGAAAACTTTTTCATGATAATAGGAAAAAGAATTACAATGTGTGTGCTTGCCATTCATAGTAGAGTTATCAAAAAATGACAGCTAACATCTCTTTTTCTTCAAAGCATTTTTTTTCTTTGAATCTCAATATTAAATCTTTACCACATTTTTGCTTCAAACACAGGTGGATTGTGGGCTCGATCTTTCTGAGCCTGAGAATTGCTAAACCCTTCCCAAGGCTTTTTCAATTGTTTTGGTTTTTTGCAATAACTTTGTGTAAACAACAAAAATCTTCTCATAGCATTTCTAATGTAAACGATATTCCTTTCCCATAACAAACTCTCTCCCAGGTGTTGCTTGGTATTTTCTGTTGCTTGCTAATGGAGAGAGGTGTCAATCCTATGGACCAATGATACGCCTTTTTAGCACAGCATGTTATAAAAAGACTGAATTAATTGTAAATAAAGACTTCTGATTCTCTTCTGCCTTCTGACTGGAGTCAAGCATCTTTATTTCATGTCCAATTGTGACAGGTGGACATCTCAAAATTACCTAAGGAGTGGAGGAAATAGCTCTGCCTATTCCCCTCATGTTGCAGAAAAACATTCCTAAACTGCAGTGGAACTCTGACTAGAAATTATTTCTTGAACACCTCAGCAAAGCACTTTGTGATTTTCAGCAGTAATAACTATAAGCACTGGAATGAGAAGACACCGTCATAAAGATATCCACAAATTGCCTCTGTGTGGTAGTTAAAAGGGGGAGAGATATCATATCAGGTTAATCAATGGGCAGATTTTGGATCATAATCTCTCCATCAATCAACACCGTGGCTTCTTTAAAACTTAGGCAAATATTAAAAGTGGAAAATGAAACATACTCATCAAGAAGGTCTCCCCATCCTGTAAAGATAATATTGATCTATTAGAGAGAGGGGAGCATTAAAACAACTTTCTGAACAGTGTTGGCTATTTGAGTTAAAACCTCTAACACCTGAAGGGTGTGAAGGGACAGATAAGTATCAGCTAGCCTTCCCAGAGTTTTCTGTGAACAGCTTAAATTAATAGATGTCTTCTGAAACCAGCTTTTTGGACACTGCAGATAGCTCTGAAAATGGCCTCAGCTTCTTCCCTCACTCTTCTTCAGAATTCCTTCTAAGAGCAGCAGAAAAGGAGCAGTATGGGAGCAGACTACTCCTCTGAATAAAAAAGTATCAGTGTCCACTGATGCTTTGTTTGTTTCTGTGTGGAAGGATTTTTACTTCAAACATTTTATTTTGGAAAATGCCTAGATTTTCTCAGCTGGAAAATTTTCCACTTCATATATCAATCCAAGTCATGTACCTGCTAATGACTAAGTAACTTTATTGATATATTCATCTTGTCTTTTGTCTAGATCTTTTTGCAGACAAATGGTATATCCTCTTTGAGAGGAGGTGTTTCACTCTGATATGTAACACTGAAGTATTTGATCTCTCTTTCAGCTATATACTGTGTCTGGTTCAGTGTGACATGCTTTTTCCTGAGACAAAGCTGAAAAAGCTGAAAATTTTGAGTGATAAATTGGGCTGCTTGGTTGGTAAGATCCACTGCAGCCCAGGAGTCTCCATCATCCCCTCCTCATGAATGACTCAGGACCCATAGTCCTGATGTTGGCATCTGGCTTCTAAATGAAAGAACATAATTTGACTCTTCTATTTTTATCTGTGAGGGACATGACAATTCCAGAGCGTGTATTTCCCTTTCTTTCACCACTCTCTGAGAATTGGTGTTATGTCAATGTTCTAAGAGAAGGTGTGTCTATTCAGTAAATGAACTAAATAACCTGGAGTCATCAGTAAAATTAAATATGTGATGCTGACTGGTCCAGAAATTGTGACTGAGATATTTTTGAAATTATTTCCAAGGGATAAAAAGCTGAGAGGAATGAAAAGAGATACAATATTTTCACCTCCAAATGGGAAATCCCTAAAATTAGGCTTCAAGGTTTAATTTAAGTTTTTGACAAGCTCATGGCTTTGATATATAATCAATAAACTAAAAATAGTACCAACTGTACATAAATAGCTGCCTTTAAAGAGGCAAGAGTACACAAGTATTATTTCACTTCTTCCTATGACTAGAATTAGGAAGGAACCTCATGGACACTTTTGAGTTTGACCTCACCCTAAGTTAAAACATTTTTCCTCTGACAGAAGTAACTTCCATATTTAAATTACATAGTGAATTAAAGACAGGGGAAGATTAGTTCCCACTAGCAATGTCCATGTGAAGAAACTTCCTGAAGAGCTTAGAATAGCAGAAAAAAATACATTGTACTGTGTCAGGTTTGGTCTGCATACAGCGATTCCAAGAAGAAAATAGAAGAGCTAAAACCTAAGAGGCTTTTGTGTGACACAACAGGTATTACTTAGCAAGGAGCACCACAGCACAGCTCCCTTGGGTAATTATGGGAGACAGGTTTCCTTGGTGCATTAGAGACCATCTCCAGTTCAGCTTGTTCTGTTTTGTTGCTGGAGGAGTGAGAGGATGCCAACTGAAGATAAACATAACCAGGACTCGTAGAAGAATTAGGATCCAGCAAATATACCAGTGTTATTAGCAGTAATGGATCAGTCAATTTTTCCTATTTACAATCAGTGCAGCACAACTGAAGTTGATGAGCTGACAGCGATATATTGGCAGGGAAAATCTGGCTGGGTGTACTACCAAGCCATTGTGTTTATTTGAAACATCCTACAGCCTTTTCATCTGCCGAGCAACAAACTGAAATCACGACGTTTCATTTAGGTTCAATTTCTAAAAATTATGGCACATCCTAGAAGATAAGTACATATTTCTAATCTGATACAAAATGATCAACTTACATCAGAATTGAATCTCAGCTGGCAAATGTTGCATGATATGATTTGCTTTCTTCGATGAGGAAGAGGAACTCCAAATGTATGATTTATTACAGCTTTTTGAATTGGGTCCATCTGTGAAGAGAGAAGAAGAAAAATAAAAAGCTTTTGCTCTTCCACTGTGTGCTATGTTATTTAAAATCTCAAAACAGGTTCTACATCATGCCATACCATGATCTATAGAAAACTATTTTCCTTTGAAAATGAGTATTTCTTCTTCATGCAGTTATACAAAGAGGTTATGCAGAAAGAAACAAAGAAAAATGTCATTGGCTTTCTTGAAACACATATCTTTAGTTCAATTTTATATACACAAATCTCCCTTTACTGAAGAAAGGTATAAGCTGTAAATACTGAACAGGTTTACCTATTCAAATACCAATTTGTGATTTTTATATAGGAGAAAAGATAGCTCAGTAAATAAAACAAGAATACTTTAAATAAAATCACTAAGAAAAGGAGTAATGAAAATGGGAAAGAATATTATGTACATATAATTTCAGAATAACACACAGTCCTCAGTATTATCAAATAATAATAATAATACCCCATGAATGAATAAATTAATCTCTTCCTTGAAACAACATCTGTATAACTTACAGAGGATACAAATCCTCCAAAGATTATTTTCACAGTCATTGAAGGAAACTATTTTGAATAAACTCTGCTTTAAGGATGAATTTGGATTTTTATGAAAAGAATTATTCTGAGCTAACCTCTACTAGAACACTGATCTGATAGTGTCTGCAAGTCAGGGTCCCTATTAAAAAAATATATATTATTTTGGCAGAGAACTTCACAAAATACTATTCGAGGGACTTGTTAACTTGGAGGATTTAAATCACCTTCCCCAAATTCATTGAACAAAATGTTTCTTATTTCACAATTTTTTTCACACACACAAAAAAAAAATTGACAGATACTTTAAAAATCTGGTTATAGTTTTGCAGCAAGTTGGCTAAGCCACTGATATTTTTTATCTTTAAATTGTTAAAAAGTCACATATTTTGGCTAATTCTGATAACCAGTATTCACAGAGCATATTCTATCTATGAGATGAAAAAGTACCCATCTTTCTCCATGCCCATGTCTGCATGATCCACTATTTTTTAGTCTGTTGGCAAAGGGTTATTAGATAAATAAAGAATCAGAGCTGCTCCTTAGAGTAATCAATTATTCATGAAAGCTGTAATGGTAGACAGTCATGGCCTCTATTGCAGTGAATCCAGAACAGATCACTACAGAATTTTTGCATCATCTGACAGCTGTTCAGTGTCAAGTATGAAATAGGTCTTTAAATTAATTCCTATTGCAAATAAGATAAGATTGGTAAAAAAA